>PYHW01009916.1:13818210-13938571 GCA_013186435.1 Turdus rufiventris | reverse complement strand
GGCATGTTCCAGCCCCGGGGAGGCAGGGCGGAGCCCCGGCAGGCATGTTCCAGCCCCGGGGGGGCAGGGCGGAGCCCCGGCAGGCATGCCCTAGCCCTGTGGAGACAGGGCAGAGCTCCACGGGGCCAGGGCAAGCCTGCCAGGATTCCTCTCCCCCTCCACGGGATTGGAACATGCCTGCTGGGGCTCCACCCCCCCTCCACACGATTGGAACATGCCTGCTGGGGCTCCACCCTGCCTCCACCTGGCAGCCATGGCCCTGCCGGCTCCCCCGAGGCTCACAGCTCTCACTTCCGGGTAGGCAAATTTTCCGAACTTTGACCATCAGATAAGGCGCACCGGACTATAAGGCGCACTTCCGGGTTTGGGGGAAGGTTTTAGTCAAAAGGGTGCACCTTATAGTCGTGAAATTACTGTAATCGCAATTTATACAGTAACAAAACCCCAATCCATTATACTGAGTTTTTTTCTTTCTAATCCAGAGAGATTAATTTTTTAGCAAAGGGCAAACAGTCATCTCAGTTTTTTAATCTCACATAGTTCTAGCTTGTTTCAAGTTCCTCTGTAGTCACTGGATTGAAAAAGACAACACTGAAGTAGATCTTCAGGGCCCGTTTCAACCTACATCTTAAATTATAGATATGCAACCTGAAGCTGCAATAGTTCTTAAGCTATGCAGTCAGAATACTGGTCCTATTTAATGTTCTTGTATTCATTACGGTAGAAATTGCATTAATGTATTTTGTGAGTGTCTTTAATTAAGATTATGGATTTGACTGATACTTAAAAATTAATCAAATGCATGGTAATAAAAGGTATCAGGATTGGTTGGAGAAATCTATTCTTGTTGTCCAACTTCTGTTCTCAGTCATGAAATGTGTCATCTTTCTTTCCACTGCACCACAGTACCAGTGTTAACTGACATGCAGTGGCAAGTGCAGTATGGAAGAGGGAGCTTGACTTTTATCCACTTGCCAATAACAAGTAGAAAACCTTCCTGGCTGACTGAGGTACATAATCATTAGTTCCTGCAAATATAATTTTCTTAACAAATTAAACCAACAGTTTCTACAGTTGAGAAAGTTGGTGACTCCCACAGTCGTCTGACCTGCTGGTTGTAACTGATGTGGTGTTGTAATGCTAAATTTATAGTTAGAACTGCCTGGGGCTTCCTCCTCTGCTCCTGGGCAGATGCAGGACAGGCAGCTCTTTGGTACTCTTGCAGCTGATGGCAGGTTTTCTAGTTTGCAATTTTACATACCTGCAAATTTGGTCCCAAGAGATTTTGCTCCATAGCACATCTGCTATCAGATGCTAGGAATTGAACAAAGTAGAATAATGAGCAGCAAAAGCAGACATACTGTGCATCAGCTAAAATGGTAATCTTTCAAGAATGTCAGTGGTTTGTACTTTCTAAAAAAATTGTAACAAGTGGAAATAACATCCCTCATTCTTCTGGTTTTTTGTCCTTAATTAGTTGTAAAGAATACATGGATGTTTGCCAAAGATATAAAGGTTAAGGTGCAATTTTATAGTAAGACATTCCTTCCCTTATATGGCTCTTTCAATCCAAGGGCATGAGAGCAATTCACAAATAATTAGTTTAGCCTTGTAACAACCGTGCTATAAATCCTGGTCCATGGTGGTCACATTCTTAAATTTAGGTATGTAAATATCCCATGTTCAATATGGACTAATTACTTCATGACAGGTCTGTAATTGTACACTTTAAATTCATTGCTGGATTAGTGTGAATAGTACTTGCAATAATTCGTGAAGATAACTGTTGGACTTCCTTGAGCTGGTTGTGTAGAAAGGGCTATAATGCAATCAGTGTTATCACTTCTCTTGCTGTAGGTCTAATTTTTTCTTTATTTCATTTCTTCTTACTTATGTGACTGGTATCTTTCTGGTGTTTAGATTGCTTGCATTCTGGGACTCCCATGGGTACAATCACAGGTGGTAATACTCATTTGAAAACTGCAAGTTTTGGGGTTCAAATTAGGTGTGGGCAGAGAGAGAAGAATCTGGTCCAGACAGAAGTCAAATCAGTGTAGAATGTAATGAAAAAAAGTGGTTTGTGCTAAGAAATATTCAAATGAAATGAATGCAAGGTTATCTTTCATCCATTCCAAACTCACAAAAAATCTTCTTGTAGCATTGGAGGTGAAAATCTCCTTTACTGTCAAGATCATTAGTCCTGAACTACAGTCAGATATCAAAACTGTGATGCTTTTCTTTCTCATACATAAAACATGCATCTGTACATTAAAAAAATAAAAATCCCAATGCTTTTCATTACTGTTTCAAGGGGAAAATTAATTAATGTCAAGAAATGGTTCTAATTTCATGACAATTCTAAAATAATTTTTGGGAAGCATAAAATAATGAGTCATTATTTAGATATATTTAAATATTTTTTTAGCTGCTGGGACTTTTAAAAAGATATTTCCATGGCCTCTTGCCCTTGGCTTTAAGAACTGGAGTATCTTAAGTAAATAATATTTCGGTACCTAAATAAAAGCTATTTGAATTTCTGTTATGTATTAAAATATCCTTGCAATTCATCATCTTTATTTTACCATTTATTGCTAAAATACTGCCTTCTTTAGATATATATTTTGCTACATGTAAACAAAGCACAGTTGCCTAAGCTACCACTTCCACATTTAAGTATGTTTTCAAGAATTGTAGCAGAGTCTGGAATGATGGCAGCTTTTCTATTTTAATGCTTTGACACTCTTACTCCTTGCTAAACAGCATTTAGAAATTGTATTTCTGTTTGATTAAATGTATTTCTTTAACTAAGGCAAATAACAGAGTGGAAGCATGTTCTGGCAAGGTGCCAGAATCTCTTGAGCAGCTATGAGGGTCATCTACCAGACACAAATATCTATCAGCTGAAAATGCTTGACTGTGCCATGGATGCCTGTATTAACCTTGAATCCTGGGAAGAAGCATTGTGTTACGGCAGCAGGACTCTGGAGCCATACAGGTAAGGGATGTAATTGGTTCAGCTGGTTCCAAAGATGGGGGAGAGCTGGCTGTCTTGTTAAAAGTGAAGGCTGTGCTTCATCTTGATGTCTCTTACTGGTTTTTTTATTTCTTGTGCATATTTTACATTGCTTTCTAGGTTAGTGAATGAGGCAGAACACTCACTCGGTTTCACAGTCAGACTGAAAGCAAATGAAAGGATAACAGACACTATAATAATAATAACTGATTATTATCTCCTTGCTTTTTCACATGTTCAGATGCTGCCCCATCCCTGATCAGAAACTGACTTTTTTTTCAGACTCCAGTGACATCAGGGTATCAGTGATAGGGCAAAAGTGAGGGACAGGTACCTGGTTGAAATAATGTACATTCTCCATATGCTCTGTATAAAGAATATAAAAAGTATTGCAAAATGCAATTTCAACTGGAAATTAAAAAGCTCCTGGTCCTTATTTTGGGAGGAGGTCAAGGTGGTGAAATACTTGCTTTTCAGATCAGTACTTGTTCCTGTGCTATGTGCTAGGAGAGTTTCTGAGTCTGATGGTCTTTTGTTGATAAGGAAGGACAGTCTAGGAGATCATACATCATGTGGTAAGGCTTGAAATTGATTGGAGTCTGGAGCTGGAATGCAGCTTTGGTCATCTAGCAGAGAAAAGGCAGGTACTTCTGCTTTGGTCTGTGTTCTAAAAGCTTTAGAAGACTCACATCTTTGGGTTCTGAATAGTTGCATTGTTCGTAACTAAGTGTAAGCCTGTGCTGAGTGTCCAGGTACAACATCATTCACACATGAATGTTCATTCTTGGTAAGGTGTTTCTTAGAGCATCCATTTCTTCTCTGTTGGTGCAGCATGTGATGTTTCAATACAATGTGTGATGTTGAGAAGCATGAGGGGTATGCTAGAGCTGAGCAATATGCTCTGCTGCAAATATGAACATTTCAGATGTTACGTATTTTCCCCAATCAAATGGAGATGCCATCAGCAATCAGCATTTTGCCTGAGGAGATTCCATATGGCAGCCTGTTTCTGAATAAAACTCTTCACTTGAGGAACATATTGTTTCAAAGCTTTCATTAAAAGCAATTGTTGATAAAACCTGCATAGACTATGGTACATCACAACTGTGGAGTAGCTCTGTGTTGATAATAACTTTTCATTTTCACAGAGGAAGACATGAGTGCCTAAAAATTTTCACATTTCTTCAGGGTGAAATTCACATTGTGCATGTCCCACTTAACCTTTTATAGAGGGCTTTTCTAGTGCTGCAGTAGTACATGCTTTCTGCCAGTGTGCTACCTTGTGGCACACTTCAGATGAACAGAGTAGTCTGCATGTTTAAATGTTCCCTTATTAAATAAAACCCCCCAAATCTCAGTTGTTTTGGGTTGGGTTTTATGTAAGTTGTTAACTTAGTTCTTCACAACTGAAAACTGAGCACTTTTTTCTGCAGACATTTCTGAGAGCAGAGATTACGGTGAGAACAAATGCAGTCTTACCAGATAATTTAATAAAGCTTTCTCTGTTTTGCTTGCTGAAGTGTACTGTAGTTTTCAAGTTAATGCAGCAGTTTGGAAATGAAGGATTTAACTGTGCATCCAATTAGTATCTCTTAAGGTAATGATTATTTACATGAGATATTTGACCTTTTTTGCACCTTGGAGAGCTTGTTATTCTCTCCTCACCCAAAAGCATTATTTAAGAGAGATTTTTCAGTTGTTTCTTTTTTGTTATATCTTCAAGTCATCACTACAAGCTTTGACACACCTGAAACAAAATCCTCAGTTTCTCATTACAACAAATTGTGCCCTAAGCAGCAGGAGAGCAAATCCTAGGAAATCCTTTGGGATACATTGAATTTCTCCTGTTGAATCAATCTACTGCTTGGCTGCTCCTGCAGTTCCATTATAGCTACCTATTTTCCTTTCCTCAGCTCTGGAAAAAGTATTCCTACAGATCTCCACAGGGAATCACCTGAGAATTCGTGCAGTCCATATAAATAGGAAATCATTGTTACAACTTTAAAGGCTCTGCAGATTTGGTCAGAACCAGTTTTAATTTCAGATAATGTGTTTATTGTGCATTTTCCATTTCTTTAGCAGCAGGATTACTTTTCAGTGCTGTGTAACACATTGTATCATAATATATGTTTTCATTATGATTGTTGCTGACTTTTTCAGGATCATCCACTTCATGTAAGTGGCAGAGATCTGAATTACATAAAACTGATTTCTCATACTGAATACCATGCCCTGTGTTTTAGGTAGCAATAATAACCTCTAAGGAACATTGTTCAGGACCTCTGAAATGGTTTTAGCAAAAAGAAAGGAAGAGGTAGTGTCTGCCAAGACGAAAGCTGCCTTCTCCTTTTGTGCCAAACTGTAGCCTTCCATTTTTTGTTAAAACCTACAACATGTGCTTTCACTGAATAGCCTAAGCCAAGTGTATCTACATGGCTTTCCTTGTAAATGCCACATTAATAGCCTGCCTGTCCAAGAGCCTTGACCAAAGTTAAGACATTTGCCTAAGTGAAAGCTGCTCCACGTCATAGTCAGCACTCAGCAGCTTGAAAAAATAAACTTCCTTTCAAAAATCCTCATGAGCCTTAACCACAGAATAACAGAATAGCAGCAAGAGGTGTTACATGGGTTTGTCATGTCTCAGTTAGCACATTCACACTCTGGTCTGACTGCTGCTTGTGAAGGATCAGATTCAGAGATATTGAGAAAGACTGATTTCCCTTAGGTTACCTCAGAGGAAGGACCCAGCATTTAGCCCTTAAATTACTGACAAGGCACATATGTTCTGGGGATTAGGTTTGGGTATATTTTCCCCTTGTCTCAAGTATTCAGTGCTTTACACTGCGGCCAGAGAGTGGAAGAATGCATCTGTTACAAAACTCTGCTAGATGTCCTCAGCTATTGTGACAAGGGTAAGAGGAGGGAAAGAAATAACTATGTGACACCACAGGCCTGCTGGGCTTACCTGCTGGATAACAACATGTCACCTCTTTGGGCTCATGGGACATCATCAGGTCTGGTGAGGTTCTGATACAGAAACAACAAAAATGTTCATCAATTTCTGCTCTGCACTGCTCAAAATCCCCTGCTGAATTTCAAGCTAATGTAGAAATCCCACTGATTTTCAGATGGGTTGTTTTAATTAACAACCCTTCATCTCCAGTGCTGCAGCATTAGAAGTAACTGGAAGACTTCAATATTAACAAGAAAAAATCCCTTCTTTTCATCCCCTACAGAAGTGTTGTGCTGCTCTGGCTCTTCACCCAGCAGCCTTGCACGTCCTCCCTCCTCCATCCCCTCTCCCGAGTCAGCACAGGGCTTGTGCAATGTGACTGCTCTGTCCCTGGGGTGGGAGGGAGCTGGGTAGGTGCAAGCACCCCTTATTTGTGTTATCTCTGCATCATTTGTCTGCCCTTTCGCCTCCTCCTATTCCCTATCCCTTCCAGTAATATTTTGTAGTACCCCATTACTTCACCTTTTGTCGGTGACTGAGTTCATTCAGTGAACAGGGAAAGCAATCCCAGTGAGTGCAGCTTTGGATTGTTCTGCAAATGGGCTGGGTTTAAGAGCAGTGGCAGGTTCTTGGCTTTTTCTGAGAACATGGTTGAATTTTCATTGGGTTAATGAAATATCAGCCAGGAATTTTTGATTTATAATTCTATTCAATATATATGATGGTCTATATTTTTAAGTATGTGAACTTCAATCAAAAGGCAGATTAAAAACTGACGGTTGCTATAGTATCCTTTTTGTGAGTCATGACCTTGTAAAAAAGCCCCAAAAAAAGCTGTAGAACTTTATATTCTTGAAACAAGCTCTGAGCCTATTTTCTCTTCTTCAGGAAGGATTTCATTAAAGAGTCTGACTTTCTTTTGGTCTGATTTTTCCCCCTTTTTGAATGCATTTAGGAAAAAAATTCCTGTTTTTACAACGATGTGTTTTGCAATGCACATGTGATATATACAATGATTGGAAATGATTTTTTTTTTCAAATATATATGGTTCTTTACAGACCTCAACAGACTTCTGAGTACTGGCTAGTGCACTTGAATTTACATTTATATTTACATTGAAAGATATAGGGATGAAAAATATCCCCACAACTGCACTGCAGTGATAGTCAGGACCACTGGGGGATGCTACTGCTTAGGGTTACAGCCCGGATTCGTCGCCAGTAGGCACCCTGGTTGTGGAAGGTCCCCTGGGGGTTCGTGTGTGGCTGCAGGATTTCTGAACCTAGAGACAGTACTAATTCAGTGACCAAAGTTCAATGTCTTAATCATAAACCATCAGTTGTAAACATAAATCTTACCTCTGGGATCACCAGAGAGGGAGAGAAAAATGTCAAGGTGGAGAAAGCAATTTAAAGAAATAATGAAACAAAGAACAGAAAGAATTAAATCTTCCTTATTCACTTTGCTGGGGTTTTAGAAAATGCCCATGACATTTAATGTTTAGAGCAAGATGTGTCAAAAGAAGAGGAAAAGCCAGTATAAATAAGAGAGTGTATTGTCTCTGGTTAGTTATAGGTAATTCTTCCAAAACACAGATGTTTGTAGCAATATTTGCACCATTTTTGGCTTCAACATACCTTTTTTGTCAATAGGTACAAAGGGAGAACACTTGTCACTGAGCTCATATGTTTAGGAATACATTAAAACACTTCAGCAGATCACTTCTGCCTTCCATCCCTCCCTACTTCCTCACCTCCAGTTCCTTTTCCAAAAAAATTTAAGAGAAAGGTTTTACACCTGAAGTCTGGTGCCTAAGTTATCTATGACCTGATCAATCCCTTTCCCATGCAGGAGATAGATTTTCGGTTTTGCTGGTTGCTTGCTGTGTGTGGATGAGTAGCACCATCACTTTCAACTCCTTGGTTCTTTTCTAGTTATTTTTCTTGTATTTCCATTACAACCATGAGTTGCTCCCCAAAGTGACACTGACCTGCATAATCCTCTATGACTTCCATAAACTCACACTCCCCATAAGTGCTCCACCTTCTACCTTTTTTCATTTTCATGTATTGTGCGTATGGGTAGAAATTCTTACTATTCTCTCCAGACATGCCAGCTGGTTTTGGGTATAATTTTGATGTCACTGGCTTGTCCAATACAGTTTATCACACATGAGTACAGGTTCAGCAGAAGCAGTGTTAATTTGCAGTACCTTTTTCAGTGTATACCACATCTCTTAGGCTAAGATTTCCTTAAATAGCTTCATTGCTTCAAGATTTTGGGGTCAGTGTATGTCCAGGAGTTCTGTATTTCTATACTGGTGCTTATACTGCCTTCAGTTTTAGCTTCTAGTTTCAGTTTAGTTTCTAGTTTCATCTTTCAGTTATGTCAAGAGCTATTTGAATTTGAATTTTACAGATGGTGATTACCTAGTGATGTTAGTGAACTAAATCACTAAGTTTCCCAGAGTTGCTTATTTCTCTGACACAAGTGTTGATTTCTTCATTTTTCAAAATGGCATTTCCAGGTGTTCTTAGATTTCACAGATCTTGAAAGTTCCGTGTTCTTTGCAGTGATAACTTCATCTGCAGAGGCTTCTTTTGGGTTTTTTTTTCACTGTAGAATTACTTTCAGATTAAGATGTTAGACCATTCATAGGTTCATGCTTTATCTCGAGTAAGGATTTCAGTCGCAATCTGTCTGCCTACCCTAAAGATTCAGTTTGGTTTTGGTGATTCTCGGTTTGTTTTCTTTCTTATTTAAGCAGTAATAGTTGGTATTTTTGTCCCATAGTCAGGAGATTCTTTCTTTTTTGTTCATGCATGCTTGCAATTTACAAAGTAAGGACTTATACAGCCATTACCTGAGCTCTTTTCATTAGTCTGCTTGCTATACACATTAGTTAAAGCACACACATTAAAAAACTGAAGCGAGTACATGCATGAGCAGATATTACAAAGACTTGTGTGCTGTGAAAAAAATGCAACATAGTTGTTCAGCTGGAACAATTTTGAGAACAGTTTTGGGGAATTCACAGTGTCTGTATGGATTTTGCCAAGAAGAAAAGAGTGGAATTGATGGCATACAGATTCTAAACAAAGGCTCGGTTAGAATGTAAACTTAAATGGGGCTGGGAAGTGATTTCAAGGGAGCAATTAACAGTTAAAACATAGAGACATATGAAATATCTATGGAGTTTTGGATTCCTTTGACAGCAAGGGAACACTGCTTTGCAAAAGCTATTTTACAGGCAGAAGTCATGGTGAAAGAGAGAAAAAAGGGAGGAGAATCACTTAAAAAGACAGATAAATTACAATTCTATCTCTAATGAAAGATTTAAAAAGAGAGGGCATGAAGGAAATAGGAGCAGAGAAGCTGTAAAGAAAAATGCATTCTCTGAGGGGAGAATTAGGAAGAGTCTGATTTTAATCATAAAATACCTATTTTTTTTTTAATAAATTGTCAATTTGACTTAGGGAAGTACAGAGAGGAGGCTTGGCAGTATTTCCAAGGAGGAAATCAATTAAAAGTTTCTTGTGGTGGACATGCGAATAAAAAAAGTTTTTAAAAAATGAAATTGTGTAATTTAAGCAAGAAAACAGAGATAGTAGAAATAAAGGCTGAAAAAGATGAAAAGGCAGTATTTTTTCCCTATTTAAAAATCAGAAAAGTTACTGAAAAAGAAAACCATAGGCACGAGGAAGAGAAGAGGAAAGGAGCCACAGATAAGGAGAGCAAAGAAATTGAAGAACTTAGTTTATTTGAAGGGCGAATCGATGTGAATGGCCAGTGAGAGCGAGAAATGGAATGATGGGGCTTTGAAGAGGGATGTGCAGAGCCTGAAAATCAAAGGAGGTATTGTCAAACAAGAGCTGTGACAATGAATTACTAAGTTCCTAGTGAGATGATCTATTCAGCAGGGAATCCAATGAATGAAGATCACAGAGGTTCTGTAGGTGTATAGGTGATGCTGAGTAAAGCTGAAATTTCACAGACTGATATTGACAGGAAAAGGAAGAAATAAAAGAGAACAGCTTGCAGATGAGAGGAAAATGTGAGCAAATCCTAGAGACCACACAGTTAGTGATGTGATGGTAGACTACAAGCTCATTAGATCTTGAAATTATTGAGTAAAAGGGCTATTTTTGGGTGTATAACATTACCTTTGTTAACAGGTTCATGCATGCTCCTGTCCACCTTACCAAATCTCTATGAACTGTATTTTACTTGACCTGGTCAAGGTCTATTAATCAGTTTTCCTTAACCCCATAAAACCAGAAAATCCAGTCCTTCTATAAAAAAAAAACAAAAAACCAAAACATTGGAAGTATCAAAACTAATTCTAAATTATCTAATCCTGGTATGAGAACCAACACAGCCACATTAGGATAGCACTCTGCCCTATATAATTAGCAGTAGAATTGTGCCACAGGGAAATGCTGAGAATACTGACTACTATGCTACCACTACTTGTGTTGCCTCATAAATACAATAGTTTATGGTCTTCAGAAATTTAGTCAATGTCAAATCTTTTTCTTAGTTACCTCAACAGCATCTAATATTGGATTATGCAATTTTAAGTAAGAGTTGATGTTGTGTTGACCTTCTGGTCAACTTAAAACCCTTCTGCATGTATTCCCCTGGCTGCCAAAAAAGTGATTCCTTTCTACTCTATTCTATCTGCTTTAGGCCAGAATCCCAGCTACTGTCTGCTGGTATCCAGCCCTGAGATGTTTTTCAGCCTTCAGATAAACCAGTTCCATGGTTAAGAAGGTGATTGAGTGCTTCTCCTCTCTTCCTCTTCTCTTCCCCTGAGTACACTGGGAAGAGTATACTCTTTCCTGAGGTTCAGTTTGTCATTTTGTCATCAGGCAAGACACAGAAGCCTGAATCAGCTTTATTTATGTGACTTTGAAGATGAAAGTAGGAAGGAAGAAACAAAAAGCAAATTATTTTGGGTAGAGAGCAGAACAAAGAGAGTAACTGATTACAAATGCTGGAAGGCTAAAAAAAGGCAGGCTATATTGCTGCTAGGGAAAAAGGTTTTCAGGAACAGAAAGAGGCTGCCCAAAGGGCCATGAAAACTGATGAAAATGAGAGCAAGATAAATATATCAAAGAGGAAAGAATCCCCCTCAGAAAATAGTGCAAGTCCAGTGATTAATAATAAAAATATGTATTTTCCAACCAAAATAAAGTCATCTTTGAGGAATGCAATGCGCACATGTCCAGTAAAGGAAGAGTAAAGGGAGAGGCAACCAAAGAACAATGACAAGAAGCCTAGAAATATCTAAATTAGGGTGAAAAAGCCCTTCTTTCAACTTCTTCCCATCATCACAAAAGATCAGAAAGGGAGAGGGCAAAGAAAATGGATACTTGCCACAGTTGCAAACACTCTCCTAAGAGGAAAATCAGCCTTCTCTAGCCATGCAGTATGCTCTTGGAGGATACGGTTGATGGGTTGCCAGAAGTGAAGATAAAGTTCTGGAATCAAAGTGTTTTCATTGTAGCAACATCATGAATTCATTTACATGTTAATTCAGGTATGTTGAATGATGCACAGCAAGGATATATTGTTCTTTTAAAGCTGGCCAGCCTTTCAGAAACCTTCTGAAAGCTGTCAAAAGTGGCAGCCAACAAGTAGAAGCATCCTGAACCAGGTCTTTCTACTTGAATCACTATTGATGAAATAGAAAAGAGAAAGGAAAAGAAAATCTTTTCATGTGCTTGGCAGACTTTGAAAAATGGAATTAGATCCTACTTTGCTACAAAACAGAAGTCTCAGTATATATAGTCATAACAAGGAAAAATATTTAGGAGATTAATCTTCTCAGTATAAGGGGAATTTGCAAGATTTGCCGAAGCGTTTCTGAAGTACTTTGCTTTAGACAGTGGCACAAATTATATGTTGTAAAAATGTTTATGTAAATATGACTGGAGACCTTGCTTAAGAAAAATGGGAAATTGCTGCATGTTGTAGTTTGAGATGTTCTGAAACACAGACATTGTGTCTTATGAAATGCAACACAACTTCTCCAATCTTACCAAAAATCACAGAGTAACTTATGACCAGGAGAATGCCCTACTAATTATTTGCATGGTCTCATAACCATAGCTAAAGATATGTTATCTTAGATATTTGTCTCAGTATCTCACCAGCATGAGGTCTCTTATTTTTCAAGGGATTTCAAAATGCCTAATCAAGTTGGGTAATATTGCCTCTACCAATTCAACATCTCAGAATTTTGAGATGGAAAGCAGGTTTACATGCTTACAGTAAGATAACATCCTGAATGCATACTCAAGCTTTATCTGTTGCTACCTGTCTGGATTCAGTTCATCTGTGTATTGTCTTGCTGGCAAGTTTGCAGTTCAAGTGAGCTCTGTATTTATCAAGAGATGCTATTAAATTGTATTAGGTTCTTGTGCTGGTAGAGAAAAAAGAGAGGTGGAGGGGCTTGGAAGTGTGAGTGGCAAGGTCTTTTCCATGTGAGAGAGCATCAACATTAATCTGTGACACAGAAGTATATTAACTAAAATTGTTAATTTTATTAAGTATCCCATGCTTTCAACTCCATGCCTTGCTCTGAGAGCAGCACTGCTCCAGAGAAGTACTCCTGACTTCTGATACCTTGAGGAGAACAAGAAAGTACAGTGGTTAACCTATGATGTGTTCAACTATGTCCACCAAAGAACAACCAACTCCAGATATTTCAGTGGGACAGGACTTTTCCTATCTTGTTTGCAGTGGTGAGGACTCTCACTGTTCTTGATCTTTGTATCTGGAAAACACCAGGGTAGAGCACTGACTGCATCCACTAAAAAACCCACAGCAAATTGCACTCAGATCCTGCTAAGCTACACAAGAGAAGACTGACAACAGTCTCTCATGAATTAAAAGGACACATCTTCATGGAAGTCAAGATTGACTTGTGGATCCCAGTCTCACCACAGCGCTCAGCAACATACAATTCCCTGGCAAAAGCACTTCACTGGAGGCCAGTCTCTTGTCCCAGGTAACTAGAGGCAGGATGAGAGGAGCCAGCCACAAGGTGAACCAGGGGAGGCTTAGATTGGATACTGGGAAAAATTTCTTGACTGAAAGGGTGGTCAGGCATTGGAATAGGCTGCCCAGGGAAGCAATGGAATCACCATCTCTGGTGAAGTATTCAAAAGCTGTGTGGATGTGGCACTTGTGGGTATGGTTTATAGAACTTTGTAGTGCTGGGTTAACAGTGGGATTCAATGATCTTGGAGGTCTTTTCCAACCTTTATGATTCTAAGATTCACTGTTGGTGATAATGGTGTTGGTGTACATAGTAGGGGTTGAGTCTGCCTAGGGAATGAATTACTGAACTTTCTTCTATGAAATCTATTTCAGTGGTCAGAATTGGATAAATATTTACCAGGTTGAATATGGAAAAAAATTTACTTACAGCTTTCTTACTCTTCACCTGAAAAAGCTATCCCTTCCTTTTTGTGTCCTGTATTTAATCATCAAATAAGATAAAGGTTTTTGGCTGCTCTGAACCAATAGAACTCGGTTTACATCAAGTAAGGATGCAAAAGATTTTCCATGAAACTTCCCCTTTCTTCCAAGCACAAATGCAGACATTCGAGGTGTATGTTCACCTTTGCATATATTCATATGTGTTCCTCTTGCTGTCACTGCTTCCTAACCAGGTAAATCCACAATTAAATAGGTTGCTGATATCTTTAGAAAGTTGTTTGTATTTTACTTCAGTTTTTCAGTTAATAGTTGTTTATATATTTGTTCCTATCTTTGCAGTCCTCTTACCAAGGTTTCTTCATAATGGATTCCAGCAAATATACACAGACTTAAGCCAGACAAGTTGCATTCCAGTAAACAGCATGTGCCTTTGGCTCTTTCTGCACACCCCTCAGGTGGCTCATCCCTGGCTCTCAGGGCTACCCTTTGGCAAATTTCTGCTTACTTTTGTTTAACTGAGGTTGACAAAGGTAATTTGATTTCCAGGGTCTTTGGCAGTGCTAGTGACAGCGACGGCTTAAATAGAGATACCTTAGGCTGTTCCTGAAACAGAGTTAGTGTGTTGTATTTAAGGCCATAACACTACCCCAACTTGTGATTAAGTGCTTAGTGAGTTCCATTTCCTTATAAGAACATGTGTAAGAACCCAAGAATGTATGCCACAAGTGAACTAAGCATTAATCTGTCATCAGCTTAAGTGTGTTTGGGATAGTGCAATGGAAATATGTGGTACAGTGACACAGTGTTTGTTCTCTGGGAAGCATTTAAGAGCAGATGGAACCTGTAAAATAGATTGATTTGTGAAAGTGTGCAACTTCTATCAGATTTGCTTGATGCTTACTTGTTTTAACCCAAATAAACACAGGCCACATGTGTTTGAATTTTCAGTAAGGTGCTGGTAGCTACATGTGGGGAACCCAGCATTAATAATACAATGCTGGAGTTTCATTACAGCTAAATGGAAAATTAAGTCTGTAGCAGTCATGTCTTAAAATTCTAGTATAAATCAATAACATCTATAAAAACGAGGTCCTGTTGTATGGAGATTACATAAAAACCTGTAACATTTTTTAATTAAATGTCAAGCATCCTGTAGATCTGTTCAAGCACACTGTAAAACTCTGCAGACAATGGTTATGGTTGCAAGCTGAATTCCACTAGGGTGTGTATGTAAGGAAGACATTGCATTTGTATCCTTAAAGGTGACTTTCTGGTCTCTTCCACTTGCTTAACAGAAGAAATAATAAATCCTATGTCAAGATCTGGGTGATTCTTACATTTATGAAAAGCTTCACACCTACTTTAAGGACATTGAGTTGAGTTCCACTGTGGCAGCAACGATTTAGTTTTTCTGCTCCAGAATTTGGATGAAGTTGAACCTTGGCATGGAATTTGCATACAGCCTGTGTTGACATTTATCCGATTGTTTTATACTGAACTAAATCAGTTTAATAAGTGAATCAAACAAAAGGCTAGACTTTCAGAAGCTTGGGGCTTTTTTTCATTTTTTGAAAGGAAACATATCAATGCTTCTGCCAAAATTAAAAAGAGTATGTGGATTTCTGCCATCTTGCCTTCTGTCTAGTGCAGAATATCTGTACCTGTAGCACAGAGCTGATTTCATCTGAGATCATGAAACTGATCATGAGAAATTTGCCTGGGGTGAACAGAGTAAGAAATAATATTAAAAATGTGTCTCTGGAAATATAATTCTACTCTTGTGAATTGTGTGTGTTGCAGTCTTAATTTAACTTTAAAACTACATTTTATATGTTCTTCAGGGTACAATATATAATATTCTATTAAGCTGTTTTGCATGTGGTGTTGGTGGGACACATCCTTAGCATGGTTTTGAAAGGCTCAATAAATGTTGTACCTCTTCTAAGGGAATCTTGACTATGCAAAATACTGCAAAATGTGTATAGCTGCACATAAAAATGCAGACCCAAGCCCTTAGTGATTCCCACGGCAATATTGTGTCATGAATACTCTTTCTACCCAGAACACTGGAGAGCAGAATGGCAAGGTCCAGGGACATGCCATAAAAGAAAAATTGCCATACATTGTCCCACTAAGAGCTTGGTCTTTCAGCAACCACTTAGAAATTAAAGACATTTCAGTGTCAGTGGGGCTTCTCTGATTGTGTTATCTGTGTGTGTACCTTTGCTTGTTAGTGCTACCTAGCAACTTGCATAAAGACAGAGATGTCAAGTGTAGGAGGTTCCTACAAGTCAGTAGAAGGTAAGATGCACATATAGAGAGCCAATAAAGAGAGAAGTTGTTCAAGTTCGTGTTTGAATGTATTAGTAGACACCAAAATATCCACATATCAAAAAGCAATTTTAATGTCCTGGTGGAGGAGAAAACTCCACACCTATCTTAGCGTAAAACAACCACAAGTCACAAGGACTTGGGTAATTTTAGGTGCTCCTACAACTAGTTGAAAGCTGTAATTGTGCTGCTCATCTCAGTGACACAGCTACAGGCAGAAGCTGTCACCCTTATTGAGGAAAGGGAGAAAGGACATGAAAGAGCCATAAGTAGCAGCCAATATATTTCTTTGTTCTGAAGCCCATATTTCTCTTAGAAATAATGTAATCAGAGCTCAACATCTGCATGTAACACACAGTGCTCTGTGATATTGCATCTCAATGAATGCTTTAGACTAACAAAATTTACACAATATCAGTGAAAATACTTGCTTTCCTGCCTGCTTTTTGTGCTATGGAATTGTGGATTTGGTATGTTTAAATTATTTTTGTTTTGTTTTTAGTGTATGGACAAAAAAAATACCATGGTAAAAATGAGTAAAAATTTTAAAACTAAGGAAAGTCTTAAATTGTGTCTGCTGTTTCAGTGTTACTTGAAGATAATGCAGAAGAAAAAGTCATTGCAAACACAGCAGTTCTTAGTACACTGCCTGGATGAGGTTGAGAGGTTTTGTTGAGTCTGCATTCTTTCATATATCAAAGTCAACACAGTCTTTGGCTAAAGTTTTTGGAAAAAGTTCAAGGCCATCAGGTGGAATGTTTGGCATTGTTGTAGTTATTGGCAAAGCTCTCTTGGCTTCCTTAAGGCTTGAGTTTCATCTCTTGTGCTGGTTCTAGATAAGTCAGCTGTAGATGGTTTATGGATGTGTCACAGGAAAATGTCCCAAGTATTCTCAGAGCTGTCACGTCTCACATGCCAGGTAGGAAACTTGGTCTTATGACCTCTCCTTTGTACTCCCCACCCCTGATAGAGTGGTTGCTCCTTGTCTTCTCTGTATCTGTCACATCTGACAAAAAGGATCCCTGGGAAAAGCCAGCTGGAATAATTTATCTCTGGATAATTGGTTGTCTAGGAGCAATGCTTCAACAGGTCCTGCTCTCTTATGTGTCTGGAAGTGCAGTCAGTCACATGCTCATGCACTTGTCATCCCAGGCATGAATCTCATGTGAGTGACTCCTGTAGAGCATTACTCTTCCTCAGATCTCTAGGGAAAATGCACTTTCATAAATTGAAGACCTGACTCCTTTCACACACATAATTTTTAAATTAGCTAACTTCTCTGTAAGTGAGCTACACTTATGGCTTTTGATCACTGCAGGAGTTTTTATTACAGTATGTTGACAGATGTTTCTATTTCTCCCTGAGTTCAATGAACCTGCTCTTTAATTTTAGCATAGCCACGTTTTACATTTTTACTTTATTCTCAGTATTGAAGATACCTGCTTTTCACAGCTTGATGGAAGTAACAAATTATTGTATCATGTAACCCAGAAAAGCAGTCACTTAGAGAAAATTTTGTGAGCTATCATTATCTTCAGCGTGTAATGCACTTCTTTATGCTAAGCAAAAGGATTTTGGATAATGAAAAAAAAAAAAAAAAAAAGAACCCAACATTATCAAGCTTTTTTTTGTTTGTTATTAACCTGTAACTTAACATCAGAGACAAAATACACTGAATGAGTTCATGGAAATACAAATTGAATTTATAATTAAAATTTTTGAAGCTGTCCAACTACAATGTTTTCCTTTTCAAAAGCAAACTGTGCAGTGTAAGAGTTTGTCACAAATTGTGACAGTCCTTAATAAGCTGGTATTCGTGTACTTAACATTTCTCAGAAACCTTTTTTTTACATAGGGAATATATCGGCCAGAAGCATCCTAAGATTGTGTATCCTCTGGTGTGAAGGTGCATACTTGCATGATTGCCACCTTCTTCTTTACTCTTTCACAGCTCTTGGGTTTCAGTGACTTCAGTACAGTGACTTTATTTCAAAATATTTTTTAAAAGCAGACACAGGTGTTGGTGGATCAGAGGGACCAGATGTAATGAGACTATTTAACTTGGAGTATTAGAAAAACAAAGCCAGTATGTCCTTAGTAAGAATAAGTCCAGCCTCTGACTGGTGTGCTGGCAATATGTTGTTTGTGAGAGTGTTGTGTGTGGCTCATCACAGTCTGAAGGAGCAAGCCCTGATTTCCATACTGTTTTGTTTTTAATAGCTGCCACCATTGCTCCTTGTCTAGAGTGAAAATATCTCCAGTTTGTACACTGCCTGCCTTGTGTCACTGCATGTTGCCCTGGTTAGTCCCCAATGCCAATCTCTGCGTGCCCTTTGTCCCAGCTATCACTGACCTTTAAGTTTCTGCTGATACAAATCATACCAGACCAGAATCGAGTGATACTTATGTAAGATATAGCCAACATTCTGTGCCTAATAAGAATACTACATTATTTCAGAAAAAAAAAATAGGCATAATTTAAAGAATGTTGTCTGGTTTATTCTCTTCCTGAAGACAGCTTGCTAACAACAGTCACTCAGGAGATCTGTTTTTCTTCTTTACATGTAAATGTTTGCCTTTTGTAAGCCACAGATTTTCCTGAAGTGCTATCCATAAATGTACAAGCATACAGAAAAGTTGGCTGCAAACATGTGCACTGAACATATTGGAAATTTGCATTTTGTGGACTCCTCAAATCACAGGATTTCAGAGACCAGCTCAGCATGCTCCTTGTAGCCTTTCACTGCTTGTTAATGCACAGGTACTTCATGATAGCTGTGATCAACACTGGAGTAGCTTCTGCCTGTAAAAGGCCCATGCATGTTAGCTTTAAAGGAAAAAATACCACCATACCAGTGCTCAGCCACTGAGTTGTTCACTGGCCTTCAGAGCTAAGAGAGCAATTTTTCCATTAGATTTTTGCCTCTGACTGACTGATTTTTTATGCTGGTTCACTGAATGATAGCTATACTGCTGTGTTCATGCAGTGCCTGTTACACATCAGAAAATTTACTGGAACTCTCTGGAATTTTAGATGGGCATAATGAAATTTATAGCACAGAAACAAGAGTTTCCCAGGAGCAGAGAATTTATAACATTTCTCCTGTGTGCATTCCATCATACCTATCTCAGGGCAAAGCAGTGTGAACTGTGTTCTTTACCTTGGGGAATGTACTACTGGTATCTTTATCTTCTGTTATCTTGGTGCTTTAGATTACCAGAACATCTTGGAGATTTCTACTTCGGTGCCAAATTTAACTAAAATTGACCAATGGATTCAGAAATTACTAGAGAAAACAGGCAGACAGATGATGGCCCCACAAATCTTGTTATCAGGCTGAAAAAGGGTTTTTTTTTCCTTAGCTGTCATAGAAGATAAAGCCAGCAGGTCAGGGAAGGACAGGCTACCAGTAAGATAGAGTGTGACCAGGACACCAGGTTCTTTTCAGCCTTAGACAGCCTGAGTCTGTGGGTATGGGTGACAGGTCAGCAATTCCTACATGATCGAGGCATTATCCAGGAGCTGTGAGAAAGAGGAGTTCTAATGAGGGACTTGTTGAAATCTAACAAAGCAGTTTTATGGATGTGTATAGGAAGCATTCCTTCCAGGTATGAAGGGCAGCCTGAGCTGCAACAGAGAACATTGAAAGTTTGAACTTGGTGGGGGGTTTTCCCTATTAGTTTGACTAAGCAATGACAACTGAACATCTCAGTTTGTTAGGTACCCTAGCACTGATCAGGAAGCTTTAGCTAATCAGTCTGTTGACTGCAGTTGAGCATCAATTTATTTTTTCAAAAGCAATTTTGGCACCTGCCAAATCTCTGTGAGTTTTCTCTCTTTTCCATTTCGCATTGGTCTCACATAACACCAAACACTCCATTTCCCCACATTCCTGCCCATTTCAGGACACCTTCCCAGTTATAGGCATGTATTTCCTTTTCCAAATGCTATATTTTTTCTCTTAGAAGAAAAGCTACAAATGACAAGCAGGATCACAGGATTTTCCTGTGCTTGCCCGCAAATACTCTCACTGCTTCCACTACCCAGATGTTGTCTTGCTCTAGATAATACTCACCTCACCTTTGGATGCTTTCCCAACATTTAAAATTGAGATATTTAAATTAAGGGGAGACCCTTGCATAACCCAAAGCAATTCTCAAGGGACCAAATCCTGGGAATTATTATATTAGGATAAATCACCATCTTGCATTTTGTAGTTCCCAGGAATGATTTTTCAGGAGCTGAATGCCCCACTCCCAAACAACATGATTCAACTCAGCTGGAGGTCACTGGCCTCCATCAGTGTTATTAAAATTGGGCCTGAACAGAGAAAATTATTAACAGAGCTGAGGAAGGAATGAATAACAACAGATTAATTTCCCAAAATTACTTCCTCCTTTGCCTTCAGAACAGCCATAAGCATATGTGCAGCTTTCTCAGATTTCTTTTTAGTGAAGTTCTTTAAATGAGTGTGTTTTAGAATATTTTACTATGTGATTGTATTGTGAACCTTTAAAACTCAAAGCTCAGTTTTTATCTCTCAGGTAAAAATGCTTTCTACCATACTAGCTGAGCACTGAGGCACTTCCAGCCAAATGCTGATGTTAAAAAATGGAGATAATTCTTTTGCAAGTTTCTGCACAAGCACAAAGTCATCTTGGAATCCTTACTAATGGCTTTAATTATGAAAACCAAGCTTTAACTTTACTAATTCACACATATGACTGGAATATGCATTCTATGAATATTTATTATGGTAGAATTCAAGTTGTCATTGACTGTGAAACAAAATCAAGGACCTGATAAATTCAGTTAAAATGCAGACAAGTGTGTTCTACTTCATCGCAAAGTACAGGATATTTTGTGCTGTTTCTAGCACTCTTCTGAAATGAGGAAAAAAAAAGAAGCAACATATACATTTCCAGATGCTGTTTATGTCATCAAAGGCTTAAAATATGTGCAAAGGGTTCTTTTTTACTATATGTAGATATTTATTTCCACCATATGGTCTAACTTACTGTATGGTCTGGTTTACAGACCTAGTTTCTCTCTCTTCTGTGTTCTCAACCCTTCACACTTTCTGAGTGGTTCCTGACTTCCCAGAGGTACCCAAAATACTCCACCTAAGCCATTCATTCTGAAACAGAGAAAAGAAAGGAAAAATCTAATGTGGTGTATTTGTGCTGGATCCAGTAGTACAGCGAGCAACAGAGATTAACGTAGCAATCCAGATGTTCAAAATCCATTTGCTGACTTCTGGGTGAGATCAGGACAGTAAACAAATCTGTTGAGGGTGAAAAACCTGGTGTTAGAGGTCAGAAAATTGATTCAGTGGTTGCACATGCTGACATGCAAGATTGCTGACTCAGGTATATTTTCTTAGCCTGTCTGCCCAAGAATACAGAAGTCGATGTGTGCCAGTGAATTCATGACCCCATCAAGGAGAGCTGGCAATGGCCTCTGTCTGCTCAGTAAAAAAAGGCAGGGGAACATAGCAAATGTTCCAGGAAAGACTGGGGTTTAAAGATCTGTGAATGTTTGGTGTTAGAGGCAGTATGGGTCCTCTAGAATCCCTATGTTTAGGTTCTTCTTTTTCTCTTTGTCTTGGTACCTAACTCAGGCACTAGCACGTTTTCAATCACATTCTTTTCTCTCCCGAATCCTTTTAATACTCCTCACTGCTTCTTTGACTCTGAACTATTTATCTTCATTTCTTTGACTCTTCTCTCTGTTCCTTGGTGAATAATGAGTTAAGGAGTGTGTGGGTGGGTGTATTTCTGTAATTTCTTCTCCTTTATCCCCCATTTCCTCAACAATTTCAGAGTACAGATATGTGTCATCACTGATGGCCTCTCCTTAGAGGTCCTTCTTGTAGCTCCTGTGGGAAAAGGATGAAGACCCTAGAATAAAACTTTTCCTTTTTCTAACGAAAAGGTTGCCCCTGACACACAAAGTCCTCACTCCATAAACTGTCATTCCTCCAACCAAGCTGTCAGAGGATTTTTTTCATCTTCCAAGCATGGAGAGGGGAACTATGTCCCGTGCTCAGGCAGTGCAGGAAAGACAAAAATAATCAGCTCACTAGAGCTTGGCTGCTCTATTCCAAATGGACAGATGAACACCTGGGCATCTGCTTAGAGGGAAATAAAACTGCAAGGGCATTCTGCAAATGCCATTAATTTCTATGGGATTTGAAAGTGGTTGTCAGAAGGCAAGCATTCACTGTGGCCCAAGCATTCTCTACACAAAGCATGTGCAGACTGTCATGAACTATAAGAACTGATTCAAGAAAGACTTTTTTTTTTTTTTTTAGAGTAGTTTTACCTACCTTTGTTACCCTTCTGCTGTCTTGGAAAAAAAAATAATAAAAAATATATATTAAAAATAAAAGCTGAGTGTAGAAAGGGATTTGCATACTATAGCTACTTAGTCTGTCAAGTCAAATTTTACCTATGCTAAGATTCCTGTGGATTCTATATAACTTTCTGCTTTACTTACATTTAAAAGGACCAGCAGCTCCCATGGAACAGCAGTCTCTGATTACCATTTATGTCACTGGGCAAACTCACCACGTGGATAGTGCAACAAATGCTCCCCCAGTGCTGCTGTTGACTTGGTGCAGTGGTGTGGTTGATGGAGGGTTAAAGCATTCCCTTGCAGTACGTGCTTTCTTATGAGTTTTCAGAGGTTTTTTATAGAGCTATTTTCTTTTCACCCCTTTCATCTATTTGTTGTGGATGCCCACATGACCTCCTGAAAATACAAACACGTTCTCTTATTTGCAGAGCCTATTATCAGCCTTGTCTTTAGCCTCATGATAAAGGTCAAGTAGATTAGTTAGGGAGGCTCTTGCCTTTCTAAATCCACAATGGTTATCTCCTTTTAGATAATTACTATCCATGTATTTCTCTAATGTGCCCCAGGGTATAGTTTCCATTCCTTGAATACTGCAAGGTTAAATTCATCTACTTTTGACACATTTTGGTGGGTTTCAGCTCTGCTAGCTGGTGCTTTTGTGATTAGTCATCCTAGACAGTAGGAATAGAGCAAATGCTCCAGAAGAATATTGTTTTCCTATGCAAATTCTCTAAGAAACACTCATGTTCTAAGGAACACCAGCTAATGTTTCTAACTTTTCATGTAATACTTCTTCAGCTATCCATGCTCTGACCTCTTCCTTCAATGCTGCATTGCCTATGCAAATTCATGCTGTCCATGGAAAACCTGTGGGAATAAAGGAGCACAACAGTAAGAAAGCGATGACTAATATTAACCTCTCTGAAACCTCTACTCAGATTTTAAAATGCCACTGAAACATCAAGGCTTTCCGGGTGCTTGTTTTAAAAATATTCTTCTGATGTTTAAAAACTTACATTTCACAGTTGTCAGGAAAAAAAATCATAACAGATTTCTTTTATTTTGTACTCCTTCATCATGATAAGAGAAACTAGAGAGCTTTAAACATATATACGCCAGATGTCACTCGGAATTACTTATTTCCAGTGAATATTCCTTATCTATGCATTATCAGTTTGGATAACTCTATTTTAATAGGTGTTTTATCCATAGTTAGCATGTGCTATTTCCCCACTGCTCTTCATCAACACAGGATGTTTAAAATGCTGCACAGTAAAATATAGAATAAGGAACATGGAGAAAAAAAAATCAAGATCATTTCCTCTGAAAGGATTCTTTCAAGATCTTTAGTCTAAAATGTGCTAATCAAAACACCTGGTTGTGCCTCATTTAGACTTTCAGTATAATAATAATTCCTGATGTGACAACAAAGTGAGAGCATTTGGATATTTCAGTTTTGAAACTTTCAGTGTTGTATCTTTAGAGGCCAAACCTTTTATTGTGATGCTTTTCCAGCAAAGCAGAGTAAGGATTTGTAAGTAACACGGGTTCTTATTATTTGTATCACTATTTAATTAATTATTTTAAAATATAAATAATAGAAATAATAAAAATAATAAGAATAATAAGAATAATAATATCCACATTGCTATGGCTGATGCACATTTGCCAAAGACAAAATTCCCTCATTCTCAGAGGTATATTTACATTTGTAATGTTCATTTGTAGCTAATCCATGTGTGCTGTCATCAAATGTATTATCATGGTAAGGAGCCCAGAGCTTTGCACATACATTTTCTTCCATCCTCTTTCTGGGAACATGGATAGACAAAAAAAATTCTCCCTATCACACATTTCCTATTCTTGCTATTTCCTCGGTGCTATGTACTAAATATAACTATACATTCAATTAAATAATTCAGCCACACTTTGATACTTAGGAAGCTCTCCTGTGCTAGTGGTCAGCATGAACAAAAGCCACTGGGACCCAAATGAAGACATTTGGTCTGGTTTGCTCATTTCCCCATAACTCTAAACAGAAACTCTTTTTTAATGTAAGCTGATTTTCAGTCATGAAAAGATTTAAGAACAGAGACTTTGCCAATATAATGTAAAATTTTCTGCTGTTCAGATGAGACTTTGTTTATGTGGGGAGTAGTATAAAACCCTGCCTAGACTGCACTGTAGGCAGCTTATTATTTTCATTAGCTCTATACCTGTTTAATGAAATTCTTCAAAATGCTGAAATGTTTTTATTCATAAGGGTTTTTCTTATATGTGCAATATGTTTTGCTATTCCTGAATTATTACATCTCTGGAGAAGGAAATAAGGTAAATATTGCAAAATACAAAATATTGTTCAAATGCTAGAGTGCTGACCTTATAAAACAAAGATGCAACCTTGAGTCAGACAGCCAAGAGCTTTTTAGCAGTTTAGTTCAGCAGAACTCGACCAAAGGGGCAAATTTTTGCATTACTGTGCTATTGATGTGAATGCTGCAGCTGCGTTTGTGTATCCATATTCATTATTGCTAGTGTTCCTCCTGGATTATGACTGATCCAAAAGAATCTGAATCTTCATTCTACTTTCTTTTTTTTTTCCCCCCTACTTTGGCAGAAATAGACAGGAAGAATACTCAAGGCATCCATTATTTCTTTCCACAATTTGCTGGAAATGGCAGAAGGTATTAAAAAATGAAGGCAAGCATATCTCATGGTATTCAACTGACTGATAATTAAAGTACCATTAAATTTTTCATGGTAGATTGTGTTTGTTTTCCAAATAAGTTAGAAACTGTGGCCCTTTGAGAATTGGGCTTTTAGTCTCCAGACCTTTATTACTACAGCATGTAGTAAATGTGATCATTGAGGAAGTTTCCACATCCAGCATACTTTATAGTGTAGGTGGCTTTTCTGTTTGGAAGTGTGCTGCTCCTAGAGAAATGCACCACACTGAAGCTTTCCATATTCAACAAAGATTACTAAATGAAAGCAAAATCAATCATTCTGTATCCTCATTTCAATTTGAAGAATCAAAGTGTGACACAGTTTATGCCACAGTTAGGAGTCAGCCAACGTGACAGAAAACTGAGCTCAAAAGGTGATCATGAATTAATGCTGAGGAATATTCCCCAGAGGGAGTTGGATATTCTGAATTTCTTTCTCAACGAGTCCTTGACTGTGCACTACATATAGTGGGAAACTGGGAAGATAAAGCTTCTTGTCCTGGCATCTAAATTTAGATGCCTGTGAGCTGTCAGCATGAATGCACTGTTAGGGTAAATCCCACACTTGCTGTAATGTAAGAGTTTTCTGAAGTCATGTTCAAGTATAGTTATTCATCTGATTATTTGCTAACACTTTAGAATCAACTGCAGGAAGCTCTGAAAAGGAGTTGGACATAATACTAAAGGGTGGGAAAAGATAAAAATTATGGTTTCTTCAGGTACTACACAATAGATTGTTTCTCTTTCTCTAAACGAGGCAATGGTGATGCTTTGCAATTTGACATGAAGTGAAAAATCAGGAGATCCAGAGATAAATGCCCAGAAATTAAATTGGAAAAAAGAAAAAGTTTTCTCAATTCTGGTATCATTGATAGATCAGATAGGATCTTAAAGGAGAAATTTCCAACAGAATCCTAAGCCTGAATTCTGTATCCTTTCAGAGCAAATCTCACATATGTAGTATCTGAATTTTCTCTAGAAATTGTGAACACAATTTTTTCAGTAGTTTTCCCTTTGTTTCATAATTTAGCATGGATCCAAGTAGTTGAATACTTGTCAGAATGTTTCATGTCTCAAATAAAAATGCTAAAATTCTGAAGGGAAGTAGAGACTTCAGATTTCAGAATTCTGCTTTCCTTAGAAATGATGACTAATGCAGAAATGTAAAGGATGGAGAAACATGTCATTACTAAGAATCCATGAATCCTAAATAATTGCTCATCAGGATTAAATTCCGAGTCTACATATAATCATGCATCTTAAGTCTTGTATTTTTGTGAACAAAACAAGTAATTGAAGGCTTGTGGACCTTGTGAGCTTAGTGTAGTATTTGTTGTTCCCTGCATTTCCTGACATAGAAATTAATTTTATGGACTACAGCTAAAAACTCTTCCTTTAGAAGAGCAAGGCAGAGAAACAATCTTTTTCTTGCGAGAGTGCCATCCATCTTCCTCTTAAGGGCAGCTTATAGGAGAAATTTTAGTACTGTGGCCACTGTTTCTTGCACTTGCTTTGTGCTTGTAACCACTTTCTTTTGCTGTGAGAAAGGGAAGGAATAAATACAACTGAGGTGACAATATCTGCAAATTTAGATTTTGATTTGCTAACGACCTCCTTAATGTTCAGATTTCAGCTATCTTGACAGGCATATTCATAGGGGATGCAATTCACATGCAGACAGCCCCAGGCTTATGCACCATATAAATCCTCTCTAAGCTTTTAAAATGTGCTTTAAGTGGGCCTAATTGATGTACAGGACCTGTACTGGCCCTTATACACATGGGAGAATTGCTTCCAGTTTTTAGGCTTGAAATAATTAACTATTGTACCTTCCTTTTATTCTTTTTGATCAGATTCCATTTTCCTAGTAAACTGCTCTCATGCTGCCTTCTCTTTAAAAACAAGCAGAGCGGAATATTTGAGATCACGATATAGATATTAGATGTAAACACAAATCAAATGTATATTGGAAAGGTCAGTGCTCAATAAAAATTCAAATCAGTCATTTGAATCTGATAAGGCACTGTGTGATCTGTGCAGTATGCACATGGGGATTCTGCAGAAAATCCACTAAACACGATTATGGGAAAGTACACATTTTGTAAGGGACAGAATTCGTCACATCCCTTAACAATTCCTGAGGCATAGGTGGAGATTAGAATTACTATAGCAACTGATTGTGTGTTTGCTGCTGGGTTAGTATTTGCTAGTACATTAAGCACAATATGCCTTTTCTAACTAACGCTTCATAATTTATAGTCATCATAACATCAATTTCGGATCAAAATGTAGCACAACCAGTTTTTAACTTAATAATACAAAATATAGTCTTGTGTCTAGTTTGATTCTTGCCCCATTTTGTCTAGTATCTTATAGAAAAAAAATTTTTTCCCCTTCCAGATTAGCCAGTTTCCTAGCTACCTCCTGTTTATTTGGA
The DNA here is from genome assembly GCA_013186435.1 of Turdus rufiventris. Lineage (NCBI taxonomy): Eukaryota > Metazoa > Chordata > Aves > Passeriformes > Turdidae > Turdus > Turdus rufiventris. The sequence goes on along the minus strand of PYHW01009916.1, from coordinate 13,911,303 downwards.
ACAAGTTATATAAAAACCATCCAATTTTGTTCTGAAGAGAGGACATTTACATGATATTCATCATAGGATTTTATCTTTACGTATGTTTTGGGTCAATGTTCACAAGAGTCAAGGGCTTTTCTTTTTTAAGCACACCATTTTTGTTTGACCAAAGTTTCTGCCTCAAGGGTAAATAACCCAAATAGATTATAGAGTGCTTTAATTAATCTTTTCAAATAGCCATGTTTTTCTCAATTTGCTGCAGTCTGGTCCAGTTTGCTTTGGAAATGAATCAACCTAAATATGAAATAATTCTGTGTTAGTTTTCAGTGACAGAATCTACAACATGGCTGAAGTGATTATTAAGTGATTAATTTTAAAATCACACCATTAATGAATTCAAATTAACCTTGAAAGTCCGTAGGTAGACAAGCTGTCTCTCTGGTATTATGCAGAAGAACTATGTCTACCAAGAATTGCAGTTATTTCCAAACTTCTCCTGAAAATCAGTCTGCTTGCCCCCACATTGTAAATGCTGAAAATTTGAAATTATAATTTGAGAAGTGTTTCATAGTGCAGTTACAATTTCTAATCAAGTGTGATAATCTCATGTACACTGGCAAGTATAAATCTGAGTTTTGGCCAAGCACTCTTTCTTCAAAGTATGTATAAATTGTCTTTAACCTATTTTAGTTACTCAATCTCTCTCTGTAAGGTAGAGAGAAATAAAAGAGGTGAGTGTATGCGCTCTGGCATGGAGACAAAACAAGGCATTCCTGTACTCTCTAATCCAGTAATCTCTCAATTTATGGCTTCTCTGTTGAGGGGGAGATAGCCTCGTTCAGTGGTTTTTTTCTGATGAAAGTATTTCTCCACATGAAATTGGCTTAACTGTTATGTCTTGTGTGTTGTATAATACTGTATGACATACTGTATTAAATGAAGTGATCTGCATTTTATCATGCAGGAATAAAAAAAAAATGTGGCATGGGTATATTTAATCTGTCTGGGCTCATCTTTCAGGCAATCTGCATATCTGCACGCATTCATTTTAAATCTACTTATGTCATGATGGAAATGCTTTTACTACACAGTAGTATTCATGCTGCCAGTGTACATCCATGCACAGCAAAATTTCCCTCTTGCCTCATCTCTATTCATAAACAAATGTCACAAAGAAGTTAATTCACTGCAGTTTTATGGAAACCACTGTATCATGCCTCAAACCAGCATTGGCAAAAGGTACATATTTTGCAAAACTCGTTTGCATTATTAGAGTTATTTGTAATTTATATGAATTTATAAAAACTTGTAAGAATTTTCTATATGAAGGTACAACTCTCATCAGATGTCCCTGATAAGGGACAATGTAAATAACTAAATAGCAAGGACTGTGATAAGGTATATAATTTTTTTTTTTTCAAAAAAGTCTGCTGAAAGCCAGTAATAAATGAATAGAGCCCATTCAAAGAAGTGTCTTTCATAAAAAGGGGGACCAAGTGGACCAAGAACATTACTTGATGTACCAGCATGAGCAGAGAAAGAAAGAAAGAAAGAAAGAAAGAAAGAAAGAAAGAAAGAAAGAAAGAAAGAAAGAAAGAAAGAAAGAAAGAAAATACAGATCAGAGAGGCAGCATAAAATCCTTTTTATTACAAAAGTTTGCAGTGCCATGATGTGCATTTGTAGGGTAATTCCAGGAAAGATCTCCATTTTTCTGGGAGAGAAGCTGTCACCTAGTAGAGGCCTTTTCCTGCACTCTATTAAGATACATCTGGTCCAGCATGAAATACAAACTGGAAGCAATACAAAATCCTCAGAACGGATCCCATGAAAGCCAAGAGATATCTAAGCCATATTTCAGACAGATCACAAATTGACAATCAAACTGTGGTGCTTTGCAAAATCAGAGGGAGCCATGACATTTTATTTTTGCTTGAGGCAAGTAAATGCCATTTTAGAATTTGATGACTGCCTCATTCTAAGGATTCACATTTAATAGCTAAGACTCAGTATGTGGTTTTTCCTGTGCCTCACAAAAGGGTATTGACAGATTTCTTCTCATGCCTGGCTCCTGTACGAATTTAGAAAGATGCCCTTTAGGCTGCAGAGATTAATGGACATATCATAGATCAATGGGTGGTTTCCTGAGGCTTTATGCACAGTACACCATTGCATGTCTTAACATGTAATTTGCAGTCCATAAAGGGAGTTTACTTTGAAACAGCTGTTAGTGGTCCAGCAGTTCCTTCAAAGATGGATATCTTGCATGCTTCACATCCAGATGAGCAGCTGGCCTACATGGGCTTAGAACTTTGGTTATATGTAGGTAGAGAGGACGCTGAAGCAAAAAAAAATATTAAAACTGTGAATAAAAATATAATAAGAGTTGGTTAGAGGGGGAAAAGGCAGCTTGTTGGGGTAGAGAATACTGAAAGAAGAAAGTATAAGAGTAAGGAGAGAGGAAACTATGAAAGAAAGATGCAAAAACTAGAAGATGAAAACAGAGAAGAAAAATATCTGAGAAGAGGGAGAAAAGGGAATTTCTTCTTACTGTTTGAAATAACGAGTTGTGAGACAGACTGGAGTTCTGCCTCAAACACAGCTGGTATATGTAATGGGAATCCAAAAGTAAATATTATGCCAGAGAGCTTTAGCCAACAAAGGGGTATAACCTGGGACATGGGATGAAATAGTGGTCCAAGACCCACAACTGATTACCCTGACAGCTTTGCTGCACTTGCACAGCAGCTTGCTGGAGCTCTCCCCCATGTGCTGGCTAGTATTTGAGCTAGAGCTGTGAACCTGATCCCATTGCACAGACATCCTCTTCTGGGAGCTGTGGGCCAAGTGTTACAGAGTCTTTCTTTAGCTCAGCAGGACCTGAATAACATGCGATAGAAAAAAATTGTACTTGACAAAATCCACATATGGTGGGTTTTTTGCTCCTTTCCCCTTCTCCATCCCCACTTATCCATAAATCAGTGTGGTAATTGCCTCCATACAATCAGCTGAGACAGAATGTGGTTGCTCAGTGTTTCGTAATCTAGACTGTTACAAGCCATTGACTCGTGCTTTAGGCATGATAGTGCAGTTGGAGCTCTTCTTTGGTGCCTATACTGCCCTCAGTTAGTGGGGTGCAGGGAAACATTTACCAGATTCTTTCAGGAGATTCTGGTCTAAAGTGTGCTCCACTATGGGATTCCTACCCATGGCCTTTAGGGAAAGGAGGTTGGACACAAAATGTCTGTGCCTCCACTGGTGCCTGGACAAGCAGCATTCTAAGGGCTGGACTAATCAAGTCTCTGTCAAGTAACTCCAAAGGATTTCTTGTGCAGCTTCCAGAGCATTTTTTTTCAGTTGGTTGGGGTTTTTTTTGTTTGCTTTTTTTTTTTTGGTTTGGTCGTTTCCTTGGGGTTGGGTTTGGTTTGGTTTGGTTTGGTGTGGTTTGGTGCTGTCCTTCTGGTGGGCTCAAGGCCATATGCTGCAGTGACATCTTCAGTCACTGCACTTGTGGTTCTGGCCGAGAGGTGGCTGCCCTGCCATGGCTCTCCTTACAAAGGGCTGGAGTTCTCATGATTGGAGAAAACATCCTTCCAATAGATCCATTATGTATTTTTATGTAGTTGGCACTAAGTAGAAGAAAAAACAGCTAATTCTTTGGGAATTGTGTTCCTGTGTATTGTGCCCTTTATTTTCAGTCTGGGGACACTTTATTTCTGGTTTTATACAAGAGATTTATTCAGCAGGTCCCTGAATTCATTGCACATTATTTTAAAGAATTGTTCATCCCTTTTCTTGCTTATAGAAATATATCCTCATCATGTCAAGACATGAACCTCTAATGACCTAATCTAGAAATTCAATCTGAAACCTCTTACTGAGGAAATTTGATGCAAAGCGCCTATTGGAGAGTATCTTTCATACTCTCATGTCTCTAAACAAGCCCTGAGTGGCTGAGCCACATAACTGTAGCTAGGTATAATTTTGAAAAGCCTCACAATCTTTTGGGACAATAATATATAATTACAAAACGGTGGCTTGAGAGCTTCCCTTTAAAATTGTTTACCTCATTCCTGTACTGCCAAGGTACAAAGATACCCATTAATCAAGGTGTGCCACAAACCTCTTTTCTTGAAAAATGCTTGCTCAGTGAACGTGCTACTTTCAATTACAAACAGAGTTCTAGCATGCCTTGGTCATTTGAAGTATTGCACACTGTTTTCCATGCTGTGAAGAGGCACTGTGATGTGTTACCTGAAAAAAATCTCTCCTTTATATTCAGCTAGCATTTCAGGCAGCACTTTGGAGCCTGGGAGAGATTATTGCTCATGATTGCTGTTCATAAATTTCATAGCTGGTCTTCTCCCTTTTTTCTGTAAAGAATGCTATTTTGCCCCTCACATTACTTCCAGATTGCTTTATTTCTTAGGAAGCTCTGGAGCAATTTACATGCCTTTTGGGTCATGCAAGAAATTTTGTAGCCAGCTGAGCAACTGGAAGGAAGCTACGTACGTGTTCTCCAGCTCAGACAGATGGTCTTGTTTAGCTGTCACATTTTAACTCTGTAGCCTAACAAGGATTTGTCATTCTTTCCAGAACTATTGCTAATATTTTGAATGCCTGCAGAATCTTCCTATGGAACTCTCAAAGCTCTTCACAAACATTATAGTATTTAGCCCTCATATTAGTCTACTGAATAAAGAGATCAGTATTCTCATTTTACAGATGGAAAAGCTGAGACATGAGGAGTAAGGTTGGTTATCTAAAGGATATGTCAGGTAATAGAGCTCTTGTTCAGACATGCTGGTAACAAGATATCCAAGAGAATGTCACCAAATTTTGCAAACAGTAATTCAGTTGTTATTGTTGCTATTATTTTTGACAACAAGAGTTGTGTCCAACACTATAGACAAACTGAAATGGCAGCAGGTATAGCACAGGCCAGACAAATTTTGAAAGGTGACAACATGGTGGGAGAAAGAAAAAAAAAAAGCACAAGAGAGAGGAGCCTGTAAGACACCTTTGTGGTCAAAAATTAGCATGTTATCACTTTTGTATTACAACAGATTTCTGAGTTGATCTGAGATACTGGTGAGTATGGAGAAGATTATTTTGTACTGAAGATGTCAGTGCTAGCAGCTCTGTCCTTCCTTCTGCAGCTTGTGAACATTCATACATGCTCCTGTGACTTCTCCAAGCTTTGCTGACACCAGTGGTATTTAGATGTATGTGGCTCAGATTCTGGGGGACTCTTGTCATAGCAGAGGGAATCAATTAGAGGAAAGTCCTCTGTGCCTTGCACAGAGATCCATCAGTGCTTTATGTTCTCCTGTCACTGTGGGTGAAGAAGAGAGATCATGCAAACCTGTAGGTCTCTGATTAGGACCGAAGTCTAAACTTGCATTTCTTGTACCTGCAATCCTGTATTCTCAGCTCCATGAGATAGGGAAAGTGAGTCATGTTTCATACCATCAACAGCTGGTCAGAGGTTCATTGCTGGAGGAGAAAGTGATGCCAAGATCTTTGTCACAAATTACAGTGTCTCTAGTGTACGATTCCCTTCAGTTTCTTGCTTCTCTTCCCATGCATGTTCTCTTTAATTAGCTTTCCTTTTGTTCCTTTGCTGCATTTCTTACTCTTCTTGTGTTTTCTGGCATTCTCCCAATGTAATCTGTATGACTTTTAAAATATTTTTATAAATCCTTTGAACTAAACTGTTGATCTTAATCTCTTACTCTGCTGGTTATGCAAGGGTGGAGACAGTGTGTTCCTATCTGCAGTGACAGTCCACACTGGCATCTTTATTTGTAGAGGTGGTGAACTTAGGACAAAAAAAAGCCCAAAGAGCTGCAAGAAGTTTTGAAGCTCAGCTGGGACACAGAGACAATATATATAAAATCTTTTCCTACTTCCATTCCAGATTGGGCACTCTTTATTTCCTTAACATCTCATAAAAACAGAAGAGGAGATAACATTGAAGTGGACAGTTCAAACTGAGAGAGTTAGCATTTTAAGTGGATGAGTTAGAAAGATCAAGAGCCAAGACAGAAATTGCAGTTTATTCAATTTTTTCGCTTTATTGAAGTTATCATTCAAATCTTGGCAGAGACAACATCTGGAACAATATTCATTTTAATGTGACATAAATTATCATCATAAGGAATATGGCAGAATGATCAGCAGCCAGAGAGAAATAATTTCTGAGATGGATAGCTAACATTTCTTGAGAATTCAGTCAATTAAGAAGTATGATTGCTTATTTGATCACATCAGCTAAATTACTGAAACAAATAGTAATGGAATAGTATGAGATGCAGATGTGATGAAAAATATTTTGAGGCATTATTTCACAGACCTAAAACCTGAACTGTTTCCAGAGGCAGTTGTTCCACAAAAATAGCAGGACTTTTCTTGAGTGACAGCAGAATAGAAAAAAAGAAACAGAAAAATAAGTTGCCAGTGTGGCACAAAAGATTCTTGAATATGGTTACTGTCTCTACATTTTGTTTACAAAATACAGCAAGCCTGTTATGCCTGTAAAACTATGTTTACTTTCATTTGGATTGTTAGACCCAGACAGATAGGCAAGACAATATAGACACAAGACCCAGACGCTGCATGAACCAAAAGCCATCCTAGAGCTACAATGAAAGCTGGGTTTAACTTTCCCAGAGGTTTTATCTTGTGACATTGGACAAACTATTTCATTTGCCCAGCCCTCTGTACCTTATCTCTGTAGAACAAAGACTGTCATGCTATGCACTGTGCTGCTTAATAGGATGAGGCTCATACATGAATTATGGCGTTGGTGAAAATCTCAATACTTGGGCAATAACCAAGAGTTTTGCCAATACAAAACAATCCAGAGAGAGAGAGAGCACATTTAAATTGGACTGAAAAAATGCACAGCCAGAACATATTTATAAGAGTATGGAGTCTTCCAAATGAGCTCTGACCAGTGTTAGGTCTGAACATCTGTACTGATATTGCCCCAGCTGGCTCAGAAAATGATGCCAGTTTTCTGCTGCTGTTTTGTTAGACCAGAAGACGTCTTCTGGCAATAATTAGTAGTTTTGCATAGTAATCACAGAAAGTCATTTCTCCTGCTTTTGTTTTTAAGAGACTTTCCAGCATAAAATTTCTTCTAATAATATTTTCCCATTGCTGGCAAAGCATTTTTATAATGCTTTAAGGATGTGCACCAGTGGTTTCCTCCAGGAAGACCTCCCTGCTAGTGCTGAGGAGCTGATCCCAAAATCCAAGTGAGAGAGGTCAAATCCAGGAAAAGATAGGAAAGGCTGATGCCAGAATTAAATTGTTCATTGATGCTTTGATCATCTCCATGAGACACTGATGGGGCGATAAGATGGACAATAAACATACCAGGGCAGCTGGAGTATATCAGGTCTGGCACAGGTAAAGGATTTAGTCTTCTACTCAAAAAACAGCATGGCTGCAGAAGGGATAATGGGAGTTGTGAAGTACTGAATTATTTTAAATTACCTGGTCATCCTTGATAGATAGGAAGAAGAGAGGGGGAAAGAGAAAGAAAAAAACAGAAAGAAAAACAGGTTAACATTATTATTATTTCAATAGAAAAAATGTAATATTGACATGAAAGCCGGGCCAGTATTTTTTTAAAGACTTTCACAGGGACCCCTAAATATTTTACACAGGTCAATACAGATATATTGCCTGTAAAAATTTCAAAGTTCCAACCAGAATTCTAATACTTAGCATTCAAAACAGTCACCTAGTCCAGTATCAATGACACATTCCCATTCCCACTTTTTCCAAAAATAAACCCACAGCCTTGTTCATTCCAGGCAAAACTCTGCATGGGTCTTGTGCTCATTAAAAAATAAAATGTTGATGAAATTATGTATAAAGCTGCTTAAGTTATTTTCTATAAATAGAACATTTCTTCTTAAGCACTATTTTAGCCTCAAATGGCTGGGTTTGGGACAGGAATTGCTAGGTGAAATTTTGTGCAGGAGATCAGACTGAACAGCACCTTTGACTTTAAGATCTGTGAATTCCTAAATGAGTATAGTTAGTTTTCCTGTCTTATGTTCCTGATGCATGTGACTTCTTTGACTATTTCATACAGTTTAGCACAAATAAAAATTTGTCCTTAAATTTTCCTAAACATATTTATTATAGTTCTCGTGTGTAGAACCCATTCAGCATCCCAGCCAAGGAGTAGAAATAATATGTGAATTAGGTGACCAGTTTCACATCACTGAGTAAAGAAAAAAACAAGTAACTGGACAACATAAAAACAATTCCTAGGCTTCAGTTCAATGAACAGCTTTAATGAATGTACTCAAATACTGAGGAGTTCAGAAATCAAGAACCAGTCAGAGAAAGAAGAGAAGGTTGAACTTACTGGGTGCTGTATCTGTGGTGTACATTTCTGTTGTGAGGCTGACACTGTGCTCTTTGCATTCTCCTCACCACCATTGCTGAAGCCCTGGAGCCTCTTCGCCCCTTCCCTGTTGTCTGGGGCTCCTGGAACTGCTTTATGTCTTTTATGCTGTCATATTTCCTCACATCAAAAGGTAATGCAGACTAGTTTACAGTTATGTATAGCATCACCTTTCACATGTTATCTTAGTAAAGAGATTTGTAACCGTTCCATTTCAAACCTTTATTTCAGGTTTTACAAATCCTCCTGCTTCTAATTATGTCAGGCTGAAGACAGCAATATAAATGTTAGCCCCACAGACTGATCTGCAAGGAATGGTAGACATCTATTTTAAAATATGAGTCATCAGAAAAGGCAGTGATTTTGCACAGTCTCTTTTTTTCTTTTTAGTGCTAGGCTTTTATTCACAAGAAAACACAAAAGCTCTGACTCTTTATCTTGTAATTGGAGATAAGTTGAGTGGAATTAATGGAACTACATTATTAAGAAATAGAAGGAATTGACTGAATTTTGTCAAGGGTCATGTTTCTTACACTGTCCCTTACATGAAACACAAGAGATTGCTTCAAGAGATTCAGAGCAAATACACAGAAGGAAGACAAAAACACTTTTCTTTATAAAGTATATGAATAGTGACTGCTCTGGGGGTAAATCAAGGCAAACTTTGAAGCTGAATTACCAAGAGGAGCAGTGGATTTCCTTAGAAACAGCTACTGTTTTACATAGTATGGGCCTTTTATTTGCTGAGTGAAAATTGGTATCCTTGTATTTTGTGAATGAAATGCAGGAACTGCTGCTGCTTGGAACAGTGAAGCACTGGTGCAAGATACCTGAATACTGCGAAACAGCTTTCATTGGTGGTTTTGAATAGTTAGCTAGGTGGTGCCTTCTTTGCCTCACTTAAGAAGTTTCCCAGGCACATCCCAGGATAAGGGTTGAGCCAGGGATTATCTGAGAGCGTGTGACCCCTACAATTCCATCAGACTGGATGGTTACCTCCAGAAGAGGCACTGAGAGAGCTGGCCAGCATGCTCACCAGTGTCTTTGGAAGGCTGAGAGGATCAGGGAGCCAGCAGCAGGTCAGGGTGCAATGGCCCAGGTGAGCAGAGAGCTCACAGGTAAAATCCTGGCTGAGTTGTGTGGTGAGAGGACTCAGTTGTGGGCTGTCCCCTGTTGGACGCCAATAAGAGCAGGGATACCACAGGTTCTGTCCTGGGACTTGTCCTGTTTTACACCATTTTCAGTGACCTGGAGACGGCAACAGAAGGCACTTCAGTGGGGTTTGCAGATGACACCATCCTGGCAGGGGGACAGGCTGGAGAAACAGACCAGCATGGATGCTGCTGGGCATAGATGGGAACAAAGCTGTGCTGCCTCATAAAAGCAGAGGATGTGATACAAAAGGTACAACTCTTTCTCAGCCTCCTCTGGCTGTCTTGTTTACAGTGCAGCTTTACTTGTTAGCTGTATTTTGTTTAATCTCTCTTTGCAAGTGATCTATTGGGTATTGACCAGTGCCAAGGGCAAGGAAGCATCACTCCGCAGAACTATGCTTACTTCAGCTTTCAGTCTGTTACTGTTTCCCTCCTTGTCCCTCAGGCCCTCATAAATCTCATAAAACCCTTTTCAGATTGAAATCCTACTCTTCCCAAGCTCTAACGTGTTTTACAGCATGTATTTCTCTACAGTTATCTTGGTCTCTTGTTGACAGTCTTTAAGTATCAGTTCCTTGGCTGGTAAATATCTTCCTTATTCTTAAATCTATCCACTTGGTTTTGTTCAGAGCAATGCATGGGGATAATGAGTTGGCCCACAAGTGCCTGACACTGCTTAGTTTTTTCTGGCACGCCAGTGTTTCGTAATACAGAATCCTGGGAATGTCTTGAAGAAGCCAGCAGCATTTTCCCCATTTGCACATCTCCCAGAAGAGCTGCAAGCTGCCTGGATTTCTCTAGCAAACTCACTCAATGGATGTCCTTCCATAAACAGTGTTCCAATAGTTTAATAGATTTATTCCAGAATATGAAAATAAACAGTTGTCTCAAATGCCAGTTTTAAGACTTGCAAAATGGAACTATGTACATGCATAAGATGAGAGCATAAATCAGCTCAGTAAAACAGCTTTGTGCATATTTATGAGCACAGGGCTCCTCATTTCACACACTTTACTCCTTCTCTGTCCTCATCTTAAGTTTTCACTTGCTTTAGTTTATGGCTGGTAGTTTGGGCTGAGTACCTGACTTTGATAAATTGCTGCTTGTTTTCCCTGGTATTGCATATCCAAAATCCTAGACCTTTAATGACTGCGGGTGTATGATCTAGAGGAAGAAACAAGGAGGGGTGCATTCTGAATTTTGATGGACCCACATTGTGTTTTGTGAACTAAAGCACAGCCTGGAGTTTCCTGCTTGAGCTGCCCTCCCTCATTTGGCTGCAGGTGAGCCAGGACCTACACTTCCTCTTTGTGTTGGTATCAGAATGGGGCTGGTTATTCAGAAGGGTGAGGAAAGGAAGATTAAAAAGATGGTTGATAGGATGAAAGAGAAAGGTGTGGAATGAGACATGTGAAGCAGCTGTGAAAGAACAGTGGCAAAAGAATCAGAGCGAATCAGGATACAGCAGAAACAGTCTAATGGGGCCTACAGAGATGGGTTATCAGCTCATGCAAAAATCTTTGTCTCCCTGGCACCTTCTCCTGTGGCCATGGTCCTTCCCCAGGCATCCTGGCCTTTTGGTGGCACAGAGGAGAGGTAATGACATTTTTACTCCTTCCTTTGCAGTAATCACAGAGAGCAGAAGGATGAAATCCTGTAGGCATTTTCTTTCCAATTTTTACAAAGGTGTGCATGTGCTCATTATTTCCATTTGTATCCATGTTAGTGCTGGAATTTCTGTTGCTCTTCATTAATTCACAGCAAAATCTCTGCACTTTCTCCCTATTTCACTAATATCAGACAGCACCACGTTGATATAATAACCAGAAACAAATTCTAAAAATAAACCTACTGATAATTTCCTAGTATTTGTTTGACCAGACCCTTGAAGTTCCTGAGTGGTCAGTTTGGACTGAGATAAGTGCTATCATTTTTCTTCTCTCTTGTCTGCTGGCTTTTCAGCCTTTTTGAAATGCAACCCACAAGGGGGCTGAGCAGGAGGTGCTTGTGGCAATTCAGAATGGATTATTCTCATTGAGGAATTGGCTTCTGCTGTTTCATGAGAGGCTTTGGCAGATCAAAAGCTGTTGCTGCTGAGATCCTGCCAGGCATGCTTTCCATGTATTTCTGTATGTCTTCACTGAAACTGCGTGGGATCAGTGGAATAGGGGAATTTGGGTATGAAAACATTTTTCATTATGTTTACACATCCTAATTAGAGATTTATAAGGACAGCCAGATATGCTGCCATTTAAACAATTACTTGTGTTTAATTGTGTTTGCATTTTCATTAGTGAAATATAACTGAGAAAAATAACTTATTAATTTGCATGCAGACTTATCAGAAGATTTCTGTACATTGTACAAATTTACATCATTTAATGTCTTAGCATGCATACAATCATGCAGATTTAAGTATCTTCCTGACTGCAGTGGTATCATTCATTAACAGTTACCCTCAACTCTGAGGATCATAGGTTTGGCATAAACACAAAAAAAATTTTTCTTCAAAAAGTAGATTTTGGAAAGCTTATTGGTGATTCTTCCCGAAGCTGAGACTCATTTTGTATTTTTAGACACTGCTTAAGCACACTGCTGGTGTACTTGAGGAAATAAAATGCTCTTTGATCAAGTATGATGTTTGTCTTTGGTGAGCTGTGCTTAAGGCTTTTATTCTTTCATTTGCATAGTCTGTAGTCACTGGCATTCCCCAGGGATCAATACTGGGTCCATTCTTATTCAACTTGTTTATCGGTGGCACAGGAGGCACCCTCAGCCAGTTTGCTGATGACACCAAACTGGGGAGTGGCCGATGCACCTGGAGGCTCTGCTGCCACTCAGTGGGACCTTGATAGGCTGGAGAATTGGGCAGAGAGAAACATCAAGGGGGAAAAAAGGGCAGGAACAACCCCAAGTGCCAGCACAGACTGGGGACTGACCTACTGGAGAGCAGCTCTGCAGAGAAGGACCTGGGGTCCTGGTGGGTGACAAGTTGTCCATGAGCCAGCAGCGCCCTTATGGCCAGGAGGGACAGGGGTGTCCTGGGGTGCATTGGGAAGAGTGTGGCCAGCAGGTGAAGGGAGATGATCCTGCCCCTCTACTCAGCCCTGGTGGGGCCACCTCTGGAATGCTGTGTCCAGTTCTGGGCTCCTCAGCACAAGAAACAAAAGGAGATTGGAGAGGGTCCAATGGAGGCCACAAAGACAATGTGGGGTCTGGAGCATCTCTTGTGAGGAGAGACTGCAGGAGCTGGGCCTGTTCAGTCTGAAGAAGTCTGAGAAGGATCTCATTAATGCATTTAAACCTCTCAAAGGAGGGTGCCAAGAGGAGCTGCCAGACTTTTCAGTGGTGCCCAGTGACAAGACAAGGAGCACTGGCCATAAACTAAAACATGAGGAAGAGCTTCTTTCCATTGAAATTGCCAAAGCACTGGAACAGGCCACCCAAGGAAGTAATGGATTATCCAGCTGGAGACATTCAAAACCCACCTGGAGGAGTTCCTTTGTTACTTGCTCTAGGTGACCCTGCCTTGCCGGGAGGGTTAGACTGGGTGATCTCCAGAGGTCTCTTCTAACCCTAACTGTTTTGTGATTCTGGGATAGTTAGTCAAAAAATAAATAAGATCTTTTGTAAATAACTTAACTTCCAAATGTGTCCCTTCACCTCATGTTTCCTGATGGCCAATTCCAGGCAAGTTACATCCAGGGCTTTCTGCAGCCCCCAAGCTGCTTTTTTCAAGATATCATGATCTGCACATGTAGAACATGGGGATGGGGTGCAACCCACATATGATGAGCCAAGGGCTAGTGGAATTTAAAAATGTGGAGCAGCCACCAGGAACAGGGAGCAGCCTACAAACCCTCAAAAGCAGAGGTCATGATATTACATTCCTTCTTTCATTACAGTCCCACTCCTTCATCTTGGACAATCCAGGACTGGGTTAAAATTATGCCTCTCCAGAGACCTGAGATTGTCAAGGACCTCTGTTAGCAACACTAAGTACAGTAAATGCTATTGTATTATCCAACAGTAGCAAATTAAATAATCCCACTCCCGTCACTTTCTAACAGGATGATGTTAAAGGCATTCCTCTGGGATGGAGAGTAATAATTTTCTAATTCCCCTCAGTATTTCATGCTTCTCAGTATTGCAGCTAATTTTCTCTGAGTACCTTATTAACATTCACAATGACTTTGCAGTCCCACCCTAATAGCTCTCCGAAGAGGCAGTGACTGTGAAGGTGAGAGCTGACAATGACATGTTTTCCTCCTTTTTCTCTACAGACTCTATTATCCTGGTTTCCATCCACTGAGGGCTGTCCAGCTGATGAGAGTAGGCAAACTGCAGTACAGTCAAGACATGTTTCCTCAGGCACTGGAAACCTTGAAACAGGTCAGTATGGTGAATTATTTTTTTCTCTATCCTCCTCCCTTGCTTCCTCCCAAACCGCTGAATGACTCCCCCCTCATGCCTTTGGATACTCCTCACCACTTCGTCCATCAGTGGTGTTTCCCCAGGCTGCAGCTGGGTGTGGTGATGGGTCACTGTTGCTTCAGCACAGCATTTCAGGCACTGACATTCTCCAGCATCAGTCACAGCTAATTACAGTTTGATAGCTCAGAGGTGCCTGGATGAAAAATTACTATTAGATCTGAAGAGATAAAATTATCTCAGTGCTTCATATGTCCCTTATTCCCATAGCAAAGTGATTCTGAGAGAACTGAAAGTACAGGAACAGGAGGAGAGCTGCAGTTTCTACCCTCCTTATTCCTTATCGGATTCTGTGATTTCAGGCTGCAAAACTTTGTCTTTAGTGAGTGTATTTTATTGTGAGCCACACTGAAATCAACAGACATGTTTCTTGATCCCTCCTATTTCTTATTGTTAATCATCTTTGATCTTGCAGCTGTGCTTTGTTAGTTACATTTCAGCTTTAAGCCATCCCTCTTGTACCTGAGCTGACTTTTCTATTCATTCCCTTGTACCTCAGGCTCTTATTTGTTGTGCTGTTATATTGCTGTTACTACCATCTTAAATATATTAAAGAATCCCTTTCCATGTGTAACATGGCCCCAGGATGTAGAATCTTGCCTCCCATCTTAAGCCTTCAACCACTGCTGGGGTGCTTTGGAAGATGTGCTGCCTCTAGCTTCCCTCCCTTGTTACTGATTGTCCTGTGGTCAGTTTGCCCTGAAGACACCACTCCAGTTCCTCACACAGCTCCTTGTTCCCTGTGCTGCCAAAAGCCACCTGGCCCAGATACTTGCCTGTACCTGCTGGGCAGAAGCAGGCCCAGTTCTGGCACCATTGTTGGAAAGAAGTGAAGAATCAGGCCCTACATTCCCTTTGATTAATGCCCATGCTTTATGAACTGCTTTGTGGCAAAGAGTTGGGGCAACTGCTTGGGATGGAAGGGGATGGGTGTCTCCCCTGGAGGTGGGGGAGAGGTGCTTTTCCACTCCTGCCAAGGTCCCCTATAAAGATAATATCAGTTATTACTCTCTAGGTATTAGTATTTTGTACTTACCTTTTCTTCAACCCCTATATCTCTTTGGTTTTAACATCTGATTACTGGTGCAAGCTGAAAAACCAATAATTTTCATATGCTGAAGTAATAAATTAGTATTTAATATGATGCCACTCTGCTAAGTCTTGGTATAACTTAAATCTTCACTTGATGTATTTTACTTAAGTTATAGCCAATTCTGATCATAATAAAGCAGACAGAAGAGTAATCAATTCTATTTTTATGCATTATTCAGAAGTATGTAATATATCTGTCATATGCCAGGTAATCCCTCTGCTCTCTCCTCCAAAATATTTCTAATTTCTAAACATTCAGACTTTCCCTTTTAGCAGTGGAATGAGACTCCAGACAGAGGAGCTTCTGTTTTCATTGACACTGCTACAATTATATCAACATGCATTGTTCTAATTGCATTTCTAATGTGATACCACATTAAATTAAACTGGAGCAAATTCCCCTAGAGACAAATGCTTCTGGTCAGTGAAGGTGGACATTGCAATGGAGATTTATATGTTTTTGGTGAAGAAGCTGCCCACTGCAAACCAGATTGCTAGTCTATGATCCTTTGGAAACTGAGCAATGCCTAACACAGAAACCTTTTCTAGGCTGTGACTCCCCCTTTCTCTGCAAAGGGACATTAAGATGCTGCTTTCCCTTCTGTGTCATACTTCAGTGAGCTTCCAATGGAGGCTCCAAGCCTTACAAGGACACAGTAACTGCTTTACACCTGAGGTGTATTCAGCCTCCCCTTTTTCACCCAAGTGTGGGACAAGGAGAGACTGAACTCCCACAGCTGAGAGGAGGAAGAGCTTCTTGGCATCCTGTTTCTCCATGTAACTTCTTCAGATGAGCTCTGCAATTGATTCACTTCCTTGCTGTCTACACCAGAACAAATTAGAGGAAGATATAATTCCCAGTTTGTTGTGACTAAAGGATGTGATTCCTAATACTACTCAGATAATGTCCTAGAGTTATATGAGACCACAATTTGCCCCTTTGTGATTAGATGTGTCAACAGAGCATGCCACATGCTCAGAGCAGAAACTCGATTACCTTCTCTGCTTCATTACTCTTCTTAATACACCCTGACACTGAATAGCAGCACCCTGTTGGAACCCCCGTCAGACTAATTTCACTGTGGCATTAAGAAGGATGTGGAAGGTGCAGAGGAACTGGGACCTGAGCAGAATTCACCTCCCATATAAATCCTGTTTAATCAGGCACAGCCTCAGAGCTGCTGGGGATTGACAGCCTCTCTGCAGCAGATACACAGTCTGTTAAGAGCAGTAGATCTTCACACTTGGCTCTGCAGCCCAGCCTTCACTGCTGCTCTCTGTGCCTCAAGAAAATTACCACTATCATAACCACCTTGCTCTTAGGGCCCTATGGGTTTAGCTCTCTGCCCTGCACCCCCAAAGAAGGCTTAAATAATGTAGAGGGCTTTTTGTTGCCCATTAGGAAGAAATCAGCCCCTAAACTTATATTAGGCCCTGCAGAATCTTATTTGCTAGATTTTGAAATAAAAGTTTTATAGGGAGGCAATACTTCTCTGGAATAAAAACTGAAGATAGCCCTTGGTTTATTTTACAACCAACATATTATTTTAAAACTTTTATATATATATATGAAAGACATAATAGAGCACAGATTAAATTATAGATCTGGAAAGCTTTTGTCAGCAAAAGACAGGAACTGGAGCCCATTCTGGAAAACAGTTTGAAGAGCCTGGCATGGAATGGTCATGAGAGTACTTTTGTCCCCCATGAGCTGATGGGTACAGCTGTCTTGTCTCATGAACATCTACAACAGCTACTGTACAACTTCCTTCTTATAGAAATCCCTGTTGTGGAGGCAGAAAGCACAGGAATTGAGGTAAAATCCTTCCCAGGTTTCACAGCAACACCGAAGAAATCCCTTCTCTAGGTGTTTGCTTCAAACACTGAATTGTTTACCAGCTGTCATTTACAGGATTCCTGTGCCTGTTTTAACAACTTGTCCCCTTCAATCAAGAGAGATGGAAAACCACAGATACTCCCTCTGAAATACTAGCCTACACTTCCTGCCACTCTGGCACATGGCCATGTGCTTCCTGCTTGCCCTGTGACAGATTTGTGCCATCCTGCATTGCCCACACATCCCCACAGCCATGGCCATGGGTGTCCTGTCCCATCCTATGCAAACCAGGCACATTTACACCTCATTTACATTCATGGAGCAGCAGCCCTACCTCTGAGCTAAAGGGGTTTTATTCTCAGGGGGACCGGGCATGGCTGATAGCACCATGGCCTGTGTCATAGATTTTCATAATTAGATGTGCTCTTTTATCTGGGAAGAAGACCAGACCACATGAATCTGCTCAGCCTCAGCTCTGCTGGTGAGTTGTGGGATTGAGGAGAGCATGGGAGTGGGCAGAGAGCCCACGTCTTCCTGCTTCTGTCCAGTAAAACAATTCCTTGCATTGGAGCTGAAATTATCCCCAGTTTTGCACTGACCTTTGCCAAAACAGCTAGATAACCTAATAACAATTGAATTTAGGGATTACACAAGTCATTGTTGTTCTCAACTCGTTCTGACTCATACAGCAGTGTGTGAGATTGTACATTGCATAAGAATGATTTCCTCCAAGGAAACAAAAGGATAAAGTCTGAGTGCTATTGTCTACCATACTTAGGAAAGAAAATGTTGGAGGTGGGAGAAAGGCATTAATGGTAGCATTAACTCAAGATTAAGTTTGATATTAAGGATTACTGGTTTTTAATGGAGGTGTATGTATACAGACATCTCTGGTTGTGCATCTCAGGGTGTCAGGGTCCAAGTCCATCACTATGAGCCTGACCTCTATCCTATAGTGGGGCTGAAGATCCAGGTCAGCTGCCCCAGGAGCTGTCACTAAGATGTATCCAAGGCACAGCTCTTAGCATACATCATTCACAATAAATCCATCAGCTTTCTGGGACAGGGCATGCAAGCACTGTGCACCAATGTGTCAAGATTCAGGGCAAATTCACCCTGCCACTTTGCTATAGGGTGATCCTGTCCCCTCCTAGGTAGCCTGGGTGCAGCTGCATGTTACAAAAATTTAGTATTTCTGATTTTGTGTCACATTTCTTTGCCAATTTGAAAAGTGATGAAAGTATTTTTATCATTCTTTTTAACTGAGTATCATTTAGTAATAGGGCACTGTGTTAGCTTAAAACATATTTGACTCTTTTTAGAGCTCCTTGCTCGCTATGATTGTTTTGACTGATATTTCAGCTTGTTAATCCAATCTTGTGCTGCCTTCCTCTTTTAAATATTAGCAAATTTGAAGCAAAAATAAACTGTGCAGAATTTACAAACACTTGCCAGTGTCTGTAATTTGGAAGTATGCTTTCATTCATTCCACAAAAATATATATTTACTTTTATCGATCCAATTTAAGTAAGGTCCCTTCCTCAATATTTCTTCCCAAAACATATTTTTTTTCTGCTATTCACAGCCAATTTAGCTGAATTTTGTCAGCTGACTGGACAAGGAATCCTTTGAAACACAAGCTGCATTTATTTTTTTTGCAATTCTTCAGTTTAGGATGATGAAAAATCTGTGATCTTTTCTCCTGCCAGTACACTACTAGTTTCCTTGTTCTATCTTCAGAAGTGCTGAATCAGCTACCATCTAGGACTTCCCTCCTTGCAGAAGGAACGTAATAGAAGGAAGAAGCAGAAATGCCATATGAAAAGTGATGATCTAAACATGAGCTGGGCAAAGAGCATTGCAGACATATCGGTGGCAAGAAATCAACAACACTACAGGCAATATCAGCAAGTGTAAATTAGCCCAGCAGTAGAAGATGACAAACACAGAGGGAAAATAATCCCTGGGAAAAGCAGCAAAGACCCATTCCCCTGCATGCCTTTTGACAGTGAAACTATTAATGCACTCATTAGGTTGATGCTCTGTATAGTTGCTCCTGATAGAGTTAAGGTGCTTTATTCCATGGGTTAAGCATTAATCCATTTCTATTTTTCCAGGTCTTTCAGGCTCCTGACATCATGAACATCACAGTCATCTTTTAAATAATGTATCAAAACCTTGGCTGTTGTAGTAGACCAACCTTGAAATGGTCTTCATGTCTCAGTGCAAAAGTATCTCTCTGCTATTCCAAACATCCAGTTGTGCAAGGTCTTTGTGGCGTTTAGCACCTAAGAACAATGTGTCGATTCCTGCTCCTCTGCCAGGGACAAGTCACCTTGTGCTTTGGGACACTTCACTCTTATTTCAGCCATGCCATGCATTCAAGTGGGTGCCAGCCAGCTGCGGACCAGTACTTACATCTCACCCTGCCCCTTTGCATGGTCTGCACGATGACTAACATGTCCCTTTCTGTTCTTTCCTAAAGGCCTATAATATTATGAAGGTGACCCATGGGACAGATCACAGCCTGATGAAAGCCTTGATGGAGCTAAAGGAAGAGTGTGAGGCCATGATGAGACTGCAGTGAAGATAATCTCTGATCTGGAAAACAAAATATTCAAGGACAAAGAAAATGGTTTCTATTTCATTGTGAAGTTTCTTAATGGTTTTAGTGTCTTTTCTTTAGGTCCTACTTGCTTTGCAAAAAGGTTTCATATTAGTTTTGCTGTGTGGTCTGAATTGAGTTGGTGTTTGGCAGAATTCCTGTAATTTTCAGAGGATTTTTTTTGTCATCAATCATCAGTCTTATTGACAATAACTAACAACACCTAATTATTTGATTGTAAGTATTGGGAAATGAATACAGAGTCTTTAACAGCTACAAAGTGATCTAATTCCATTGATATCAGCAGTCAATTTTTTATATCAGTTTATGCCAGCAATTAGGAATCTCATGTCAGACACATTATAAATATAGAGAATATAATTTTTCCTTTTGTCTTGCCCTTTGGTCTGGTTTCCAAAAGCCTGATCTGATGTTCTTTGACATCAAATAAGTTTCCCAGTGTTTTAAATGACATTTTCTTCCCTCCCAATAGATCTGCAGTGCTTTGCCCCTCTTCTTCCATTTCATACCTACATTCATTACTATACTGAATAGTAAAATGGATTAAATAAAAAAAAATATCCAAAGTGGAAATTGCTTACTCTTCTTTTTCCCCATTTTGCCAGCTTCAAGAGTTTCTCATTTCATAACAGTCTTAAAGACAGATATTTGGATCTGTGAGCTCAGTGCTGTGGCTTCTAGACCTTTCTGAGTTTGTGGGGCTTGAGTGTCACATCCCCAAATAGAGAAGCCCAGAGATCTACAGATGTGTCATCCTTGGGGAAGACAAGGATGTCTTGGAATGCACATGCATGCTATTTCCCCATGCTCATCAACAAGAGAATTGTTCTTGTCAGAGCTGTTGACTTCCATTTTTAACACAGAAACAAATATTAACAAAAGCCAGTATTTATGAGGGACATTGAAACTTAAATAATTTAAGGCCTTTGAAAGTATTGCTTCAGGTGTGCCACTCCTCTAACAATTTATTGCTGCTACTCCAGCCATGACTGTTCTTCATTAATCCATCGTTGTTGTAAAAGTCAGGCTTTTTTCACACCAGTAACCTGACACCATTAATTATTACAAGATGAGAACACATTTAAAAAGAAAATGAATGCTCTGGGCGTAATTTACAGCCATGGCACACGAATGCCAGTGCTGAGGAAGATATCTCCTTTCAAGACGTTTGAATTTGTTCCAGCGTTTGGAGCGTTCACTTGCCCGGCAGTAATGTGCAAGCAATAACCTCTGAAATGCAGAGCAGTTCTGGAGTACATAGCATGGCTTGCTGCCAGAGGCCAGGTCGTATCAGCCACCCAAGAAGTGCAGTAATCCTCACAGAAATTCACTGCTTGGTTGGGTCTTCCTGCTGTTATAAAAAGGAAATTGTCTGGGGGAAAAGGTCAGACCTTTGCATTTATTGAGAGTTCTGACAAAGTACTGATGGACAACCAGGTACAGAGGAAAGAGCTCAGTGACAGCCCGATGGGAAGCAGAGAAGGAGCGTGCTGTCAGCTGTGGAGTGTGCATCTCCACCCAATGCCCAACACAAGAAACTGAATTGGCACCAGGATGGTGTGTGGCTCAAGGACCTGCCTGCCCTGCTTGGCCTTCTCTGGGCTGCTCTGAGGAGGATCCTTAGTGTGGGGGCATAATCCATGCCTTATATTCATTACTGTTGATGCAAAACTTCTTCCAGCTTGGTCAATACAAGGGTCACGTTTTCTGGTTGTTTTCGGTCATTTACTGAGCAATTTCCCTTTGAGATTCCCATGCACTAATACCACCAGCAGGGCTGACAGTGCTGCAAGGGACGTTGTTGTGGGCAGATTTTTTTCTCCTGGTGGTCCTGCTCCAGTCAATTTTCTGCAGAGAATGCTGGTCTGTGATTGTGGAGGGATTTACCTGAATGCATCATTTGAAAGTGTGGCAGCCAGCAAGGGTACCAGGAGGGAGGCAACATTAGATAAGCATTCATTTCAAATCAAGTAATGTTATCTTTGCACAGACATCATGTTTCAGTTTTCATGAATAATATCTGTCACATTTTTCAGGTGCTGGTATTAGTGGTAAGATAAAGATGCTAAAGTCAGAAAGAGGCAGACTGCAACATTATCTGTAATGCTGGCAGGTTTGCTGCTCGCTTCCCACAGCTTGGAGGCTTTTCTGCTGCCTTTTGGAAAGCAATGGTTACTTGAGTTCACCTCAAGTTTAGGACTGCATTTTGAGTTACTTTTGTTTTGTCACTCTCCCTTAAATTAGTCCAGGAAAAACAAAGTTAGATTGCACTCAGAGGGAGCAGAATTGCACTATGTGCTTGGAAGAAAAGCAGTAGCAGAACACAGAAAAAACCCATGAGGAATGATACAGTTTTGCTAAGAATAACTGATTACAGTTGAACAGAACATTTGTCTTAAACCAAAAAAAAAAAAAAAAAAAAAAAGCTCCCTAAACTCTGTTATTTCTTTAAGTGTGGCATAATTCTCTGTATCCATGCCCCTCAAGGGTGCTGACCTGACATTGAAAGTAAAACCTCTCCAGACCTCGGAAACAGACTATTATGCAGTGTATAGCAGAGGTAGTAGAAAGTAAAAGAAAAGCAGTGAGGGAAAATGCAGCAAACCAGGTTTTTAGAGCTTTGACCTCTTTGAGTCTATCAGCCTGTGCGTGAAATCTATCATGCATAGGTTTATGCCAAGAAAACTTGCCCACTACTCAGCCTTTTTTCTGCTTCTTCTCCGATAGCTAGCTTTTTAAATGAGCTTTTCTTAGACTTGTTATTTTTTTACAGAGCATGTTTATGGAATACAGAGGCTATTTCCCCACACAGTATATTTCAAGTACTCCCTGGCCACTGCAAAGCTCTTAATGAACAGAGTTTCATTTCTCACAGAGGTTGTGCCAATTGTGAGGATTTTTTCCTGAATCAGAATTAAACCTCCCATAAGACAAGAAGGAGGAGGAAGGTCTTACAATTTTATGGACATGGAGTTCTGGCGTGGCTTCTCTGCTGCACTAGAAATTGTGTCTGACCTTGGGCAAATTAGACAGGGTTAGACATCCACACTTGAGTTTCCTTATCGTTGATCCTTGGAAAATAAGAGAGGAAAGGGAAAGGGAAAGGGAAAGGGAAAGGGAAAGGGAAAGGGAAAGGGAAAGGGAAAGGGAAAGGGAAAGGGAAAGGGAACTGGCTATGATAGTTTCAATAACTCTACCTCACATGAAAACGTCCAGATTGGTTTCAGAGCTGGAGCTGTAGGTGTCATTGCTGGCTGTGGGTGGCACAGGTGGGAATGGCATCATTGGAGTTGTTGTAACTGCAGGTATTATTCTGTGAGAGTTCCTCCATAACTGAGCGCCAAACATGGGCAGAGAGCTGTGAGCTGCCCCTGTCTATGCTGTGCCTCCTCCAAATACACAGAGTTTTGTTTCCACCCATGGAGCTTCAACAACCTTTAAAGAACCATCAGAAAATCCAAAGCAAGTGCTTTTGTTCATTTCAGACCTAAGTCATATTAGAGTTACTCTTTTCTTTTTCTTTTTTCTTCTTATTCAGATGACTACCATCTCTTTCCTTTCAATGTACATTTTTCCAAACAAAACTCCTTTCCTGTATTACAAGTTTAATTAGCCGGAAAATACATTTTTTATGGCTGTTTTATAAAATGCACCCTACAAGAACATCCAAATGTGAATTTTCCCTGCCCTAAGGAAAAGGAGTGCACCTTACCTGGAAGTCTGTGGTCAGCAATTCTTGCCATTTAGCACAATGGTTTCTGTTTATGCCCACAACAGTTATGTGTAAGCCAGGCCTATGTGATCTCCATTAATATTTCCTAGGGAAAGCTCAATGTTTTTGTTTGCTCTGCACTTCTGATCAACATGGACAAATCAATTCTAATTCCATCATTTTTTAGACTTTTTGTAGATTTTAATAAGAACCTTAGAGATTCCCTCCCCCTATATAAAAGAATAACTCAGGCTTAGTAATTAGGCTTCATACAGTCACGGCTCACACCAAGGAACCTAACAGGTTCTTTATAGTTCCCAGGAGACTAATTAACCTTCTTTTAAACATATCTCTATATAGCCACTGAGACAGGCACACACAGAAATGCATACACACAAGCTTTTCAGCAGTCTCAGATGCTCCAGCTCCTTGTTAACCCAATTCTGATGGGGCTTATGGCAGGAGGGCAGGGCTGAAGCATCCTGCCCGAGTTCATTTTAACTCTAAAGATGACTAAATCAGGACAGACCACAATCTCTTCTAATTTCCTTGCCCCCAGGACAGGAGGAAGAGAATAACGATGCAGCCTCTTCTATGCCTTGAATTCCCCTCCACCACTTGGGGTGGGGCAGGCACCACTTGCTGGTCTCGTTATCTGCTCCCAAAGACACCAGCTAAGGAGCCTCTGTTTCAGTCAAGGGCTGGTCTAGTTGGGCTGACAAGATGAGGAAAGAGCATTTCTCCTCCGCCCCTCCAATTCAGCAGCTCTGATTCCCAGTCCCAGAGGCTCCGAATAGGAAGGTGGCAAATTTACATACATCTTGAAGGGGAACTGCACTTTAAATCACAGGTGATCCCTCTTGACAATTCCACTTGACTTTCAGAGCAGGAGCCAGGAGACACTAATAGAGAAGGGTGTCTGATGAGAAAATTAGCAGAGCACCACTCTTCCCCTCCCCCAGGCTCTGTGCTCTGCTCTGAGCAGTTCTTACCTATTTACTTTTCATGAAGCTCCTTTTAATGAAGTATTTCTTGTGCTGTCTTCCTGTTCCCGTCTCTCCTTGTGGTGCTGAGAATCCCATGATAAAAGAGGTAGAGAAGAGGTCTGGCTTGACCCTCCCTGTTCTGTTCCTTGGGGACACCCAGGTGCTGTGTTATGAAGCCGTGGAGCTGCCGACCCTCCCACCAGCAGCAGCATGCTGGAGGAGCCCACAGGAAAGGCTCTTGTAGTCTTTGGATGGAATTTCAGGCACCACACTGCCGTGGGGAGGAATTGCTCTCCATACCTATAGTGGCAGCCATGCAGCTGAGGGACAGCTGGTAGTCTGGGAACTGGAGTAGCAAAGATCACAGGAGAACAGAATAAGCTGAGCTGGAAGGGACCCTCAGGATCATGGAGTACAACTGCTGGCCCTGCTCAGCACCATCCCCTCCATGTGTATCACTGCTGGGGGTTTCCTTCTGCTCTTCCCATTCCTCCGTGTTGTACTTCAGTCTACTTGTCAAAGTCGTGTCAAGCTCTGCAGAGAGTCTTCAGTACTGGTAATGTCTGGATTTCTGTTCTCTCTGATGTCATTAACGTTGTGTACCCAGCTTGTGCCATGTAAAACACTGTGATCAGAATACAATTACTGGGGAGTGATGTTCCCCATCATGCTAACAGAAATTATGATTGAGGAAAATTCTTATCATGACTGGGGAATGTTAATTTCTGAACATCTGTGGCTGAATGCACCAGTAAATAACCGTGTTTTTAAAGGTCAGGGTAATGAGGATATACAAAGACTACTTATCATTACCAAATGTTTTCTGTGGGGACTGTTACATAATTTGTGAAAAATAAACAAAAATCTGATTTTGTGTTTTCTGCAAAGACCAGAGGAATGCTGATCCCAAGTCTGGGAAGAGGCAGCCTGCCAGCAACCAGGCAAGGATGCTGCTTTATTTACAGCTGGCAAATGGGAAAATCAATAAAAATCCTTCAGATGGGCATTGTCCAAATTCATGTCACTGGGGCCCCAAAGCAGTTTATGTAATCCATGTAAAGCGACTCATACACCCAGGCCACAAAACTGTTTTACCATTAAAATCCAAAGCCTTGGCAAAACGTCCTTCCAAGATAGTGGAGAAGTTCCTCAACAGACCAACATTTCTTCTGCTGTGAAAGAGCTCCTTGACATGCTAAGTGACATAAAATGATGGTTATTGGATGGTGGGAGTGAACGGCTTTTGCTGCTTGTGAATTGGGGAAGGACTGGTTTGCTTGGTTGGTCTGCAGAGTTGACACAGGTCTGGAGCTCTGCAGCCCTGCAGACTTGCTCCCGCCAAGCCCATGGCCCAGGCAGGCTTTAACCTCGGTGTCTTTCCTCTTGACCAAGGCCTGTCAGGCAGGCACCGAGCTGGGCAGGTATCCCAGCTCAGACCAGAGCTGAGGATATGAGGAGCTGAGAGAAGCAAAGACAAGGATTTTATTCCTGCCTGATGTGATGCCTCAAGGAACACCATTCCTCTACAGGTGGGGGGATATAACAATGTGCCAGAGCCAACTTCAGAGTTTATTGGCTTTGCTCTGTACAGGACAAAGGGGCCTTGGTGTGTTGTGTGGGGCCACCCACCTCACACTGCAATGTGAGCCTCAGGGAGCTTCCCTTTTTCCTGCTCCTCACTGCAGAGAAGCCAGCCCCTTCCTCACTGCCCACTTTGTTTCCTGTTCTGTCGCTGATGTAGCCTCTCATCACAGGGCATTGCTCGTGAAGCTGTGGAGGTTTTGCCCTTGTGAAAAGATATCGAGTGTCCAACTCCTGTTGCAGGAGGAGGAGGGAGAGAACAGAGAGCAAGAAGCTCTCTTGAAAATACCAACTACAACATAATAATTTCTGGAGGGGCATGGAAATGTTAGGTTTTGGCAAATACCAGAGAGCATCAGTAAAGCAGGCCAGTGTTCAATCCTGCATTGGCTGTGGATCACGGCAGCTGTTCCGTGCCTGCTGCTCTCCGGTACCAGCTGAGCTGGGGCTGTTCTGGCACTGCCCTGCCAGGGGAGCTCACAGGAGTCTGGGCTCAGCTCACCACCAGTTTGTGGAGCAGGGCTTTGCCACCTCGGATACCCATGGAGGGGGTTTGCAAAAGGCAGCCAAGGAAAGACAATCCCATTATGATTAGGCTGGAACACCCTCCATGACCGCCATCTGCAAGGCCCATGAAAAATCTTGAGCAGTTTACCAGGTCAGAATGGTGAAACCCTGAGGTGCCTCAGGCCAGCAGACAGTCCCAGGCAGAGGAGGCCAGGTTTGGCACCAGTGTCCCTGCGTCAGTCTTCCCTCAGCCCTGCCATGCACCTCAGGCACTGGATGAATTTTCTCACAGCGAGCAGCCCAGCTCCTGGCCGGCCAGCATGGTCCTGCAGCCAAGTCCAACTTCCAGGATGTGGCCAGGTGTAGGATTCCTTAGTGAAACAGGTTTACAGCTTTCCCACCTAAAACCCAGATTTAACTACCAGTCACCTTGCTGTGCGCTTAAAAAAAAAAAAAAAAAATAGAAAGTCCTATTCCATCTTGCCTAGGATGGAATTTCAAGGGTCATAGAATTTAGGGCTCAAAGGTTTACAATCCCAACAAGATAAGGCAGTATAACAGCCTCCACACTTTATGGTGTAAGCTTATGAAGAGGTCAAAATGGCTTAGCATGAGGGTCAGTTTTACTCAAAGCCCCTGTTTGAGGAGAGGAAATAACATCCTAAATCTTCATAGCTGGCTTCAACAAAACTATTACATTATAGGGGTTTGGATTGTTTGTTTTTCTCTCCAAGCATCAGTGGGTTTTCTGCTTCCAGTGAGACAACAAAACGAATCCCAAAATGAAACGGTGCCTCTGAGCAGGCCTCTGTCCAGCTGGTGCCATTCCATGTCTGTGCCTTTGTAGGGATAAGTGAGGAACTATCATTGCTCTGGGATGTGTCAAGGGGCTGTGCACAGGCAGCATCACTGTCCTGGTGTCTGTGTGATGTACAGTGGTGAAAATGGCCAGTTCAGAACAGCCTTAAAAGCACTTTAATAAGAAACTATGGATAGTTTTGCAGCAACCTCCTAGAAGACTTGCATGCCTTGACTGATGACTACACTAATCTACCACAAAGAACTGGGAAACCTCCATCTTGAGCCATCATGTGTTGCAAATATGTGGAAAACTTGGGAAAGCAAGCTATTTGCAATGACATAAAAGCAAGCAAGGAATTGTTCAGAGGAGCAATAAACAAATATTCTATGAAATGAGTCACAGGTGTCTAGGTGATTTTACAGGGTGAACATATCAGTCCCAGAACAATTTTTTCACCATGGAAGTATTTCAGTGCCCTGGTACTCTCACACAAACTGCAACCCCCATCACAGATTTCAGGCACAAAGCCCTCTTGCTAGGCTACAGGTTTATTTAGTGTGCACACAGAGTTTGTGACTGACCTGCTCTGCCACCACAATGTTGATTGTCAAGCAAACTGGAATGGGTACTCCCATTGTTTTGGCCTTGACAGCAGGAGGAAGGGCTCAGTGGATTCAAAGTCTGCAATGCCCCAGCTTAGGGGCTGTCCAGAGGCTTTTCTGTGGATTTCACAGCATCTTAATGGCTTTACATATAACCTTCAGAAATGTGTTTTGAGCCTCTGGAAACTCAGGGCAGGCGTAAGCCTGAGCTATGCCCCCAGGGCTGCACAGGTCACCAGCCACAGGGCCAGGAGCCAGCTGTCAGTCTTGCTCATTATTCCAGTAATTGCTGTGCCTTCCATTGTCCTCAGAAATCAGGAGAAAATGCTGTTTACAGGGTCTTGTTTGACTCCCTTGGTGCCCCTTGCTGGGTAGTGTGAGGTTTCCATCAAATATGGTTTAGCAGCAGGCAGCTTGCTCTTAAATAAAACCAGGCAGCTGCCCCTGACTCTGCACAGTTGTGTCCCTGGGCATCCAGCTAAAGCACAGACAGGGAGCGAGCGGAGCCCCTCTGCATGGATGGGCACTGAAGGGCAGAGTGAGGGGGAGCACTGCTGCTCCTTCAGTGCCACCAGGAGCTCGTTTCAATCCAGCTCCAAGGGGCAGTTTGCAAGGGGCTGGGCTGGGCTGGGTGCCACAGAGCATCCGAGGGTGCCAGAGTGGAGGAGTCTGCAGAGCACAAACCAGAGAGCAGGGTGGATTTGTGCTCCCTTTCCTTCTACAATTGTTACTACAATTCACCTTTTGACAAACTAAATATAGGAAAGTGTCTGGGTTTTCTCCCATCTCCCTGATTTTCTGTCTTTCAGAGAATGAAGATGAGCAAGGATGGGAAAGGGACAAGGACAGTCCCTTCTCCTTTTAAAGTGAGTGACAAAGGTCCCTCATTGCTGGAGGTATGACTTCCTCTCCACAGCAAGCCTTGAATACTGCACATAATCCTGACGTGTCTGGCGGTACTTGAGTTCCTAGGAAATAGAAATGGAAATGTGGATATGTGCCAGACACACACAGCTGAATACGTTTGGCTGCCATTTGGCTGGCATGAAACTCACAATCTGATGCAAGGCATGGGTGCCAAACCTGTGCTATAAGGGTCCACAGAAGAGACACGTATAAACATATATGAAAATGAATGCAGGTCTTTTCCCCTGACAAGCATCATTGAGATGGACTCGGTTTTGGCTGTCTAGAAGCTTTTCCAAAATCAGCACTTGCCAGGATAGTTCCTGAGAGTGGACAAGACCTCCAAGCTACCTACTCGTTCCTGGAGGTTATGAAAGTGGTCTTTGAGCAATGTAAAGCATTTGTGTGGTCACAGGCAGCAGAGCTTTGCTCAGTGGTTAAATAGCAGATGTCAGCCTCCAAAACTGCCAGATCGGCAACTGTCAAGACTACTAACTATTATAAACCGTAAAATCCACAGATGGCCTTTTCCAGAGCAACTAAGTATTTACTTTGTGTTCATCTCAAAGACTGGGAACTGAATTTTCTAGCCTTCATCCCTCTTCAGTGTCTTCCAGGCAGATACTGTCAGCCAAAATGAGGGTGAGCTCCCAGGAGCCTGGTTTGCATATGGATGTGGGAGAGGAACATGCTTTAGCAACAACCTGGTTTCCCAATAGCTAGAGAGCTTCTTTGGAGCCACATAAGGAGATGGTGTTGGTCAGGTTTCCACACTAAACCTGATTTTTAGTCTGGCAAGTTAGTGGTTTTAAAGACAAAACTTGGTTATTGCTAGGGCATTACTTTACAAAACATCAACAGTTTCTAGCAGGCCTCATAAGGACGCCAGGCTTTTGCCAGATAAGCCCCTGCTCCACACCGTGAATGAAACCTTTTCTTGCTGTCTTGCCCCAAATCAGAAGTGGGTGGCATTGAGGTCTGTAACGCTCCAGATTTGACCAAGAGTGAATTGATTCTGTTTAGAGCTCCTCACCATCAGTTCTGTCTTAGACAAAGTCTAGGACTTGCACTAACCCATTTTTCTGTTTTTGTCTCTGTAAGGCACTTCAGGCTCCTTAATACTGATGTGGATGCATGATAACAGCAATGAAGATAAATTGCCTCAAAAGTAGGCAATAAGCCTTTTAGCTCTTTAGAGCAAATCAGAGCTATTCTGAACAGCCCACAGACAAAAGAAATGGCTGTTTATCTTCATTTACAGCTCCTGTGGAGAGGCACAGCATGCAAATTCACCAGCCTGGGGCAACAGCTAAGGTAGCACAGGGTTTGCTGCTCTAAAAGGAGAAAGGAGGAGTCTGTCTCCTCCCCACCACCTCTGCCAGCCTTTGCTGCTGTATCCACTTCAGTATTTTTCCTTTAAAAGAGGTTACCATAAACAACTGCATTCCCTGCCACTGTGACTGCTAGATCTGCCACTCTGCTCTATAATAATAAGATAGAAGAAAGGACCTTATTAAATTCTCATCAAACTGTTAACCAAATGTTTAATGCTTGACACCCTAACATGTCCCTCCTACAGCAAGGAATATGAGAAACTCATCTGCCAACTGATGTGTCTTAAAGGATGTTTTGAATTATTTAGGGGATTTTTTAATCTTTCCCACAGGAAATAAGATCTGTGGTTTTCTTCCAATGGGAAGAGCCCAGTGTCCTTATCAAGGCTTACCCAGGTGTTGGTGGGTATGTGAGATTTACCCAGAGAGCTCGTTCACATCTTGTCCTGCAAGCAAGGTGCTCATTTAATTATCAACAGGGAATGCCACAAACATGAGCTGAAGGCAAGCAGATACTGCACACCTCAGCAGCAGCTCAGGGGTCACTGAACCTGCCACCACTGCCTCTCTGAGAGAGAAAAATACCTTGAGTAATGGACACAAACTCTTTTTATCACTCCCATGTGTTACTTACCTGCAAGATGGCCAAGGGAAATGTGCTAAGGATAATAAAAAATTATACCTATGAATATATCTTTTATATTTGTTTGGTTTCAGATTTTTCCCCTGCTCACACATGATAAAAGAGCAATCCTTGTGTATATGCATAACCAGCTTATATAACAACCTGACCATTTCGGGTCTGTGCCTGTTTTCTTCGTGTTTCTGAACAGCAGCAGGGGAGAAGTTAATGCTTGCTTGTAGTAGTTATGTCATTGGTACCAAGACCTGCAATTCCTTACTGTTTTCTGGTGAATTTGCTTCTCAGCAACACTTGCTTGATAGAATCCCTTTGGTCATTTTATTTTCAGGTTTGATCTTGCTCTCTTGCTCAATTTCACTACAATGATACCACATCTCCTCGTGGGTCAAAAGCATTCCCTGGTATGAAATGCCATTAAATGCTCTTGTCTAAAGTGAAAGAGTCAGGAGGAAGAGGCAGATATATTGGTAAGATAAAAGTAAACATTTAATGCCACTATAGTTTGATTTTTTTCCAGACATCATATTTTTGACAATGTTTCACACCTCAGATACCACAAAAGAGATATTTTTTAGCCAGCAAACAATAAACTTTACAATTTTAATGGCAAAAGGTTCAATGCATTTGTTGACAAACTTGGAAATGGCTGTGACTTTCCACATTTTGAACTTGTCCTCATGCTGTTCTTTCTCCTTTTTTCCCCCATAAAATTTAGTTGATAAAATATATATATATATATATTTATACTACTGATACATCCTCTTCTGGAATTTCCCAGTGATGGGACCAGCATAAGTTCTATATCTATCAGTTTCTCTCCTCCTTAGCCCTATTTTATACCACTGTTATAACGAGAAAGAACATTGCCACGGACAGAGGGAAATGGATTTAGCAAACATACACTTCAATGCATAGCACTTAGATAAGCATTTCCAACCATGATGTGTAAATAAATTATAAAATACAAGCAACTCTATAAAACAAGAACATCCTGAGTTTACAAATAAATTATATCCTTCATACATAGAATATGATGTGGATGTGCATGTTAGTAACCAGCAGTTTCAGCTATGGGAGGGAGAGAAGTAAAATGTAGAAAAGTTAATATCTATGTATACATAAAACATATATGTATGTGTGCTACATGTAAATACTCACACACATACATATACAATAAAGAGGGTGAATACATCCATATCTATAGTATATAGAGAATATGTAAAATAGCTGAAACTGCCTCAAGCACCAATTTATTACCATTATTATAAAGTTTGCTCAATACTTAAGTAGGACCACTCAAAGTAAGATGGTTTGGGTTGTGTTTTATTTCCTGTCCAGGAGGTTTGGAAGGTAGTTTGAAATACTATAGGTGAATGCTACTATTTCACTTTCAGCACCTCAAATGATGATTTGCAGAATCATCATGCCCTTTGTGAGCTTCAGAAGTTTGCATAAGCGAGCACGAGACTGCTGTTCATGCATTTGGTGGCAAAAGGGTGCTACATTTCCAAGGGAAAAATAATTTTTGTTTGTTTTGAAAGGTTGCTTGAGAAGGAGAAAGAAGAAAAGATAAAGACAATAATAAAATGGTTTATTATTTCCAGGAACAGGTATGGAAGCTCAGATAACCCTGGGATGAGCGCACAATAAATGCAAGAGAGTGAGAGAGATTATTAACTTTGCATTGACAAATCATTCACAGTTTTGTTTGCTATGGTTATTTGGAAACCTCTTACAAATCTTAGGATAGCTAGCAACAGCCAGCCTTGTGTCTTCAAAAACTGCTGTGTGTTGCCAATGCAAAAGCCTGTGGAGTTACAAAACACAGACTATGAGGATTAAGCAAGGTATGCCACCATCCATGGATTTGAGAAGAAATGCCTCTCTCTGTGGTCATCATCCACTTCTATTGGTATTTAATGCTACCAACACTTCGATCTCTGCAGCAAACTGGTGCATCCCTGATGCTCTGCAACCATCCTTCCCATCACATGAACTGGCATCAGAGGTCACTCAGCCTCTGCCTTAGGAGAATTTAATTTGCTTCTGCAATGCAGAAGCTTCAATTTACAATTTTACATCTGTTAGGACTAGACAGAAAGCTTCACAGACCACCAAAAGTTCAGGCTTTCAGCTGATGGTAACTATGCCTCAAGGATTTGCAGAAATTGTTGTGTTAAACAGGTGAGATTATAAAATATATATTCATATATAAATTCATGACACCCTGAAATATAGAGTAGTTCTTCTGGAATACTTTTACAGGTTTTAACAACTTCTATGTTGGAACTGCAGCAATTTAGCTACATATGCTGAAGAACCTGGGTAAGAAAGAACCTTTTAGAGAACCTTGAAATAGTTTCAAGCATAAGTTTTCCCTATATGTGGCATAACTTAACTTCATCCAGGTAAGTGCAAGGGGAATGGTTCTGTAGGCAGGCACTCCTTGGAGGAGGGAAGGGGAGTGAGGTGCTGCCATTTGTGAGCAGCTCTGCCATTTCCCCACAGCAATGTGCAAGGGGCCATCTCAGGCTGTGTGCATGAGTATTTATCTGTGCATGTACAACTTTTGTTTCTACAGTGATTTTTAGCTCATCAAAAGGATGCAGCAAAATCACAAACATTTGTAAAAGGGGATTTTTGTAAAAGATTTTTCCAGCTGTAATCACATATGAATTCCATGCCACAGGTCCCTATTTTAAGACAAGCCATATTACTGAAATAAATGAAAAAAGTGAAAAAATAAAACCCACACTTCAAGATAGAATGACTTTGTCCTGTGAGCAAACATGGGATTTGGTGTGTATTACTCCCAGCATCACTCCCAGCTTTCAGCCTCTGTAATTGCCACATTTACAGATAAAAGAAAGAAATGCCAGTGTGTATCTTTGAACGCTTTTTGTACATTTTTATGCAGCTCTCACTAAGAATCATATCAAAGGATCCTGCCATTGCTTGGTACCTGTTACTATTTTATGAACTTGCAAGTCTCAGAAGCCAGGGTTTGTGGCAATGGCTCTCCTATCAGAGAGATGCTCAGCAATAGCCCTGTGTCATTACACAGAATGAGGTGGTGTTAAATACATAAGAGTAGCATGATCTTCTACTATATAACTAACAGTAAAAACCCCAACAAATGGCAGGTGGATGAACTTTCCTCACAACTGGGTTTACTCTGCGATAACTCTTCTGATTCTTACTGCAATTGTGCCACAGTTTTATCAGAGCAGGTGAGATGAGAAGAAAACCTAAGAAAGGAGAGTTCGTTTCCTTCCTTGACTTTCTGTAAGTACTGTGGATTACATAGATCTGAATGAACTGATAAGGAATTGATTTGAGGCAAATGCAAGGCATGCAAGGCAAAAGAAAAGACACGTGACAAATGTACCTGGAATTAGAGCTCTCCCACACCCTTCAGAGCACAAATTGACACATCACCCAAAGCCAGAGCAGCTTCTGACTGCTGTGAGAGTTCATACAGACAAGAGGGACGTCTGAATCCACAGCACAGCCAAAGTCTCCAGCCTATGGTTACACTTGAATTTATGGCTATAGAGCAAGTCCTGCCCCTTGGATAGATAAGGTTCAGGTATTCCAAGAGAAGCAGTTCTCAGGAAGCACCCCCAGGTGCTGGTGGGGATGTGGAGCAGTGCTGGTGTTCCACATTCACCCCACAGCCCAACAGTGAGGAGCTGTGATCTCCTGTGACATGTGCAAACAAAGAATTAACCTTCAAACCTAATTACATTAACACTGCTGTTTCCTGCTAAAGCTGTCACAGGAAAGTAAGATTGATTTCTGAATGTGAAAATTATTAGGCATGACATTCATGTTGCTGTTGTGTATTTTGGGCAACATGTTGCCTTTTAAAAAATCAGCATACAACAGCATTATGCTGGTAATGCCTTAAAGAATGGGGCTTCCTGGATGACTTGCAGAAGTGTATGTGTCTTCTCTAAAATGCTGGCTACTGCAAACTGAGATCAATTTCATAACAAGGTCCTGAATGCTTTGATTTACCTGTTTTGCAAATACTTGAATTGTAATAATATAAATTCTGAAGTAAAAAGCTGTTTTCAATAAGAAAACATTTTATCATGTCAAATCTCCACAAATTTTTCATTCCTTTTTTTGTATTAAGCTATCACAGTTTTTAAAAACATAGTGGCAAATTCTGAAATGAAATGACAGAAAGTCAAGAATGCATATAGATTTTAGAATATGAATGCTAGTATATTATGGGAGTTAATGGATACTCTAATTACTTCCTCAGAAATAAAATATTTATAAGTAGTGTGATTCTGCTCAATTAGTACATATTTTTTAGTATGCAAAATTCATCCTTTGCGTAATCAGTTTAGTTTCAGGGATCCATTTTTGTCCATTGTGATAAACAGGGTGAACACATGCTCTTATTCTTTAAAATAATGGTTAAGTACACGTTTTTTTTCTTTCTGCTATGCCTCCTAAGCTACAGAAGTAACAAATGGAGAGTCAATGAATAATTGAGTAATTGCGGGTGAGGAATATTAGATGCAATAGGTATTTTACAGTAGCTCTGAAATGTGTCCACTTGATTTATAGAAACATCACCACTCCTGTGTAAGTCACGGGCTGTGTGCAGGGATGATTTCCTTGGCTCTCTGCAGCTGTACTCAATCCATGGGGCTCTGCAGAGAAGAGATGGCCTCCAAAAAAACAATACATAGTAACTGCTACTGAAATTGCTATAAAGAGAAGAAAGCCAGTTAAATTGCATTGTTTGGGGGGATTTTCAGAATTGGTTAGGGTTTTTTTTTTTTCTTTGAGAGAGAAAAGGATATGTCTTTAATACTTACATAGAATATGAGTTTCATAATGGGATATTGCTGTGGAACAGACTAGAAAAGTGACTTTCACACAGGACCTTTTTTCCTTTCCAAATAACTTTTGTAAGCAGAATTTTCTACAAAATCCAGTGACAAAGGTAATAGAGCAAGGTTTGTTATTACAAGTTGTAGAGCACTAAACGAAAATAAAACTATACAAATATTACTTCTACTTTTTAAAAAAGCTTTTCTGTTCACCTAACCACTAGAAAATCTACCAGTAGTATTTTTCCATTGGGACTTGCTGCTTGTGGTATTGTAAGATGGCACTGATACAATGGTGCAGGTGAAAGAAGAGTTGTTCTTAAGTACAGCAGTTAATTTATGCATTTTGAGTATATTAAATGAGAGTCTTATTTCCTCAGAATCAGCAGGAGGGTAGCACAAATGTATGTGGGAGAGGATATTTTGTGAATGTGCTTATTTAACGATAGAGGAATAAGAAACCTAACTCAACAAAATAATTCTTCATTCTCATATGTAATTAAAATGCAAGTTTTGCACATTTGTTTATGAAATACAAAGGATATTCCTTCCCACATACTGTTTTGTAGAGAAAGAGGCCAACTAATATAAAAATTGGATGCGCATGGAGGTGCAGACCCTTGTCCTTTTGATGTCAATGTGAATTTTGCCATGGCTTCAGGTACTGAGGGTTGGTAAAGATGCCATAGCCAACATGCTTGAAGTGCTGTATCTACTAATTGGCTTTATTTCCAGATCTGCTGAGCTGAGCAGAGCCTGCACTTCTCAGGTACATCTGAGAGTATGGACACACTGGGCCAGGAATCAGAAGCTGATAAACGTCTCGCAGTGGTGTATATCGTAAAAAGGCAAAGCTAAATTTTATCAGTGGTAGTCTCAAGAAAGAATAAATCACTCATTTTTGGACTGATAAACCGTAAGCCTAGAGGACAATCTTCCAGCAAGTTACTAGCAGAACTAAAAGTACCTCCTCATTCATAACTCCAGCCAGTACAAAGTAAAATATATATGAGCAAGAAAACAAGTTATGGGGATTGGATCAAATGGAAAATACATTTACTTCACAGTAATGTCACTTCTCTCTCATACACTGCAAAACCTACAGGCTGGGAAAAATATGTGTTCTCCAGAATACAAAAGAGTACAGAAGAGTATTTAAACAAACCTTACTCTCTGCTAGAAATATATCAGTGATCTGGGAAAGCTGAATTTCTCTTTGAGTGGCCTTACTCTGGTAACAAGAAAAGACAGTTAACATTTATTCATATGTTGTACTGATTAGGAAGTATCTCTACAAACACAAGTTACTTAGAAACAGCAAGTCTGAAATAGGAGAAAACACCAAGAGAAAAACAAGCTGTAAATACATTTCAAAAGTGTATTCGTTTTTTTTTTCCTTTTTCTTTTCTTGACTAGCACCATCTGTACACAATAAAGTATGAACATAAATGTTTGGATAACAAAGATTTGCAAGGCACTTGAACAGTTTTTCTGGATAGGTTTTCTTTTAATGAACCTCTCAATGGAAGTCCCACAACCACCTTTCCTCCTTCCTCAGCTAATGCAGGGAAAGAAGTGTCTTCTGCCAGCAGTTCTTATTTACAGACATGCCCTTAAAAGGTTCCACAAAGTGCTCTTTTAGGCTAAGAGTATCAACAACTTTCTATCTCCATTTTCCATGCTTGTTCTGGTTTTTTTTTTTTTAGTACTACTCCTCTGTATAGTATAGCAAATCTCTCATACACACAGCTGAGACTTGACTCCAACCTTCATCCTCATTCTTTTGTCTTTGGGATGCTGTTTGGAAGGGAAAAGGAGGATGGCAGAGATGCGCATTGAAATTCTCTTGAGGTTCATGCTTTATCGGCGCCTAGAGGTGATGTCAAAACAGGTGATCATCATGAGATGGGCCTTGCAGAAGTTGACACGGTTTTCCAAACGCTCAGTCACGCATTCCAGGGCCTCCAAGTATTCCAGAGAATCCAGCTCAAATACCTGCTCCAGATCAACTGTGAGAAAGAAAACACACAGACAGGAAAAGTAGACAAAACTTAGTGATGGCTGGTGGGAGAGTCAGAGCTAATTCACGTCTTCAAACTGATCAGTACTGTATACGTCACCTCTGGCTTGCCATTGTCTTTAAAAGCCGCCTTTTCTCTTTCATGGTTATTAAAATGACACACCAGCGTTTCCACAGGGAAAAATACTTTTAAGTTGTATTGGATGCTTTCTGGAGTGATCTGCTCTGCCACCCTTGCCAGAAATGCAGATGCCTTTGCCATGCTCCATCATCCCCCAGCAAATTTTGAATGCTAAGCATGTCCTGACTTTCTTGCACACTCTGCTGACCAGAAAGAGCTTTAAATAGCTGCTCTCTCCTGGGAGGGCAATCCCTTTGTTGAATTCAGAACTTGGAATTCAAAACAAACCTCTAGGCTTTTTGTTCCTCACACCTCTCCCTATTCTATGTGATTCCCACTAGACCACTCCAGCAAGGCAAGGGAAGGCACACACATCCATCCCTCCAACACACATGCCCAGCAGCTTCCATGGAAGCCAAGTGTGGGACACATTGTCTGAGCCAGCACTGCCCATCTTATCTGGTTCCTGAGGTCTCTGCAACCCTTCAGGCTTTCTGCACTTACCACACTGGAATTAGAAGCAAAGGCCTCACACAGTAAGTGGACAGCAATGCATAGTAAATTCTCTCTCTCTTTAAAACTGTCCTTCTTAACCCTCCTCCTTTATAGTGTTCCTGAGATCTGTACTGTGGTTGTTTTGCAGGATGTACCAATCTGGTGTCAGCTTAAAGCAGCTGTCAAAGGAAGAGTTAGGAAGTTGCAAGGAAACAAACCTAGCCTCCTTTTGCTACTTGCAGTTATCCTATATAAACTTTTGCACATAGTGCGACTTTTTCTAGAACTCTTTGATATAAACTTCTCTGCTTGCTAATACTAAAATCTGTTGTATAACTACTGCAGTACTCTTTATGGTTTTTTCCTTAGAATGGTGAGGTCCTTCTTCATTTGAATGTGAAAATGCCCTTTAAGCTCTCTGAACTTTGTCACATCTATCGTTATAAAAAATGGGCCAAATTTCATTTCATTTCATGTAAGCCCACTGCTGCCAAGGGACAAGTTTGCTCCACAGTGTTATTTTTGTGGTAGAAGAGCAGATTTATAATGTTGCTCATATGTTTGAGTGATCTGAGGCCAAAAAAAAAATCTCATTTTCGGGAGCTGTGGACTGAAACGCGTGAACGTTAATCTACCAATGGCAACATCCACCACTAGAATGCTGCACCATTTCAACATTCAGCTCTCAGGCAAAAAAAGATTGTTCAGTTCCACTGTTAACATTTAATAAGAATTATAGGAGCTAGTTCTAGAAAGACAGTTAATCTAAAGCTTGCCCTTAGGTCACATATTGGTTCATTTTAGTTTACAAACAGTAGCTTACATCTCACTCTTACCAGACATTTCCACTTCCTTCCATCCCCCTTATTAAATAAACCAAACTGTGAGTTCAGGCAATTAAACAATGCCCTTACATTCACTGAGCCACTTATTAGGATCCAGCATCAGGTACTGTTTGGTCACCTCCAGTTCTCTCATTAACCACTCATACTTGGCCTTGACCTCAGCGATTCTCTGCTGGCGATGCTCCAGGATTTTCAGTTTGGCATTGAAACATATCACCTCCTGCCAGTCAGGAAAAAGAAGCAGGGGAAGAATAGGTGAAGAGGAGAAGAAATACACAGTTCCATTCAGTGAAATCATCTTCCAATCAATAATACTGACAACGAGCCATTTATTCTGGAAGCTAATGAATCACTGCATGAAATCATCCATCAGCTGCTTTATTTTTATTGCTTTTGTTTGGTTTTCATGTTTTCCATCAGTGAGCTTTGGAGACTTTGCAATGGTAGCTAATAATAAACCATAATAATTAATAACAGGCAGAATCTTGAAATTAGATTAACTGTAGGAAAACATTTCTTTTTTTTTTCACCACAGTTTGGCTAAGAAAATCTAAGCTCTTGGGACCAGGAAATCCATTGCTTGCTGTATTGAAAGCCTAAATACAGCCCTGTGCTTGGTGATTAAGTAATGCATTAGTCATATTTTAAAATAAGAGAACTAGTAGCAGTATCAAATTTGAAACATCCTTAAACAAAAGGAGTATGTTATGAAAAGCTCTGGCAATTTGCAGTCATTAATAAAGAAGATGTATTATCTGTAAAGCTCTGGGGCACAGTAACAGCATGAAGTGCAGTGCTGGAGACAGCCAGCCTGACAGCCAGCCTCACATGACTTCTGAGGGGCAGCAGCCACCAAGACATGCAGCAAATGAAACCATCTGAGGCCTGTGCTACCCTTGCTAGTGTGGAAGCAATTCCAATAACAGAACTATCCTCATCCAAGCCTGTGTGAAGGTCTCAACACCATTTCTCATTCTCCTCTGTAAACAAATCTGCTGTGGGTGAAGTGCAGTGGAAATCCCACTCCAACAAGTTTCTCCGAACATCACAAATAGGTTCAAGTGTCAGAGGCTAGGAAGAAAAAATGCCTTAAAACAATAATGAAGTCTACAATCCATCATTACTCTAAAATACTCAACCTCAGATACTCCTCCCAATCTTATGTTTTAAGTGCTGCCCTTTGCATTTTATGCCCACCAGGAGATTAGATGCACGGCACTCACCTTGCTGTCCCCACCTCGCCGTCGCTGGAGCCTCTCCACATCGTCTATCTCATAGACCTTGATCTCAAAGGGCTCCCCCAGCCCCCTCTGCCCGCTCCGCAGCGGCCCATCCACCCAGCGCACCCCGGGGCTGCTGGCAGGCTTCCTTGCTGGGGACGCCGTGTCAAGGGACAAAGCTGGAATAAGCCTCCTCCTCTGTGAACCTGCGGAGAAAATGCCATGGCATGCGAGCAGTTATTGCTTCTCCTTCCCACTGCAGAGAAGTCTACAAATGATTGTGTTTGGCCTTCTCAGGCATAACAGAAAATGGGGGGAAAACCCAGGGAGGTCATGGGAGCTGTAGCTGCAGTGTGCAGCACCCACTCACCATGAGTGACACCCTCAGTGTCCCTTGGTGCCTGACGCCAGGACTTACACTCAGAGGGCACAGGGACCCTGAAGGTCAGAGAGCCTATGTCTGCTCGGTGTTGGTGAGGTCTCAGCACATACAGGTAAGCTGATGAAGGACCCAAGCTAGCAGGATCATAGTACCACAGTATCACAGGTTGGAAGAGACTTCCAAGATCATCAAGTCCAACCCATGCCCTAACACCTCAACTAGACCATGGCACCAAGTGACAGATCCAGTCTTTTTTTAAACACATCCAGGGATGGTGACTGCACCACCTCTCTGGACAGACCATTCCAGCACTTTATCACTCCTACCATGAAAAACTTCTTCCTAATATCCAACCTGTATCTCCCTTGGCACAGCTTGCGACTGTGTCCTCTTGTTCTGTTGGTTGCTGCCTGGAGAAAGAGACCAACCCCACCTGACCACAGCCACCTTTCAGGAGGTTGTAGAGAGTGATAAGGTCACTCCTGAGTGTCCTCTTCTCCAGGCTCAACAAGCCCAGTTCCCTCAGCCGTTCCTCACAGGGTTTGTGTTCCAAGCCCCCCCACCATCCTTGTTGTCTCCTCTGGACGTGCTCAGGCATCTCAAGGTCCTTCCTGAGGGGCCAGAACTGGACACAGCACTCAAGGTGTGGCCTCACCAGTGCTGAGTACAGGGGAAGAATGATCTCCCTGCTCCTGCTGGCCACGCTATTCCTAGTACAAGCCAGGGGCCATTGGCCTTCTTGGCCACCAGGCACACTGCTGGCTCATGCTCAGTCTGCTGTTGGCCAGCGCCCCCAGGTCCCTTTCTGCCTGGGCACTGTCCAGCCACACTATCCCCAGCCTGTAATGTTGGAGGGTACTACTGTGGCCAAAATGCAGAACTCAGTGCTTAGATTTATTAAATCTCATCCCACTGGATTCTGCCCATCCATCCAACCATTCCAGGTCTCTCTGCAGAGACCTCCTGCCTTCCAACAGATCAACACACACTCCCAGCTTAGTGTCATCTGCAAATTTACTGATGAAAGACTCAATACCCTCACCCATGTCATCAATAAAAATATTGAACGGGACTGGCCCCAGCACAGACCCCTGAGGGACACCACTAGTGACTAGGATAGAACTGGTCTAGCCCAGCTTTCTTATCTCTTTATTGCTATTGACCCTTACAAAGGACAAGCATTAACCAGGCTCTGCAAAGTGTCTGCCACATAAGATTCCAAGCTTACAGTAGAGCTCTATTGTAGAGCAAGGAGGAAAATGTATGTCCCTGGCCTAATAGCAGTGGTTTGCTGGGAGAAAGAACAAAAACACACACAAAAAAATAAAACCAACTTACTGCATTTCATTGCTTGGTTTAGTACAATCAGAGCAATGGGTTGGTTTAAAAAAAAACAAAACAAACCAAAAAGTTTTGTAGCTGACACAGGGTCTTCCCTAGGACACAGCAGGAATATAAAGGATGAGGGAAGCCAAAAACAAAAGCCAGAGCCAGCAAGTTTGAATGAAACTATTAGCTGGCTTTCTTGGCTGCAAGTACATAAGTGATGCCAGCCAGCAGGAAAGAGATGCCAAATGATCATGCATATTTTATTTTAAAAACAAGATAAAATGATTTATAGGAATGATTTCCTGCATTACATTTATTGAGACTTGAATGTAAATAGTTTCAACATGTCTGTCAGCTTGGTGTTTCAATAAAGGCTAAAAAAAACCTCTATAGATACCTTTGGATTTTCAAGTAAAAAAGTAATGCATAGTTTCATTCATAGGAGTCTGATTCTGTGCTGACTTTGAGAACTATTCACATCCCATAATTTCTGAGTACAGCAGTCTGTGCAAGAAACCAGCAGGTCCGTGCTACAGACAAGTAATTAACCTGTAAATTCTAGCTTTAAAATGGACAAGAATGGTCTATTGGAATGCCTAGCCTACAGAGCTTTCATTTGGATACATCCGAGATAACTCAATGTAAGAAAAAGAGAGCATAACCAGAGCTGATTTACAGAGAGTTCTGGGTAAACAGGCAGCTCTACAAGGCCCCTTTATACCAAACAACCTGAGACTGTCATCCTATGACACTTAGCATAGTTGTGTTTATTGCTCAAACTGCAGCCCAGCAAAAAAACGTATGCCAGAACAAATGAAGCCGTACAAATACCAGCAAGCAGGAGTTATTTTAGTTCTGCGGTACCAGTCACTGGAAGACAATGTCAGTATTCCCCTACCTTGAATGCATTTCAGTTAATCTCTAGATTAAACTGCCTGATCAAGAGAAGAGTCAGATCTTGATAAAAGGAAAAGCAAGACCTGACCCATTACCATAGCTGAAAACTGACAGCAACAAGAGAGACAGTTTGGGAAGACCCCAACAAGCTGTGATTCTAAGGGTGACTCTTGTCAGCAGTGCTAAAGAAAGGTAACCAAATGCTGGGAGCAGCTGCATACTTGAAGGGAGGTGAGAGAGCATGCTGGACTATATCATTTTATTACATGCAGGGAGAGAGCTGAAATAGCCTCAGCCCCTCCTGGGAAACAAGTCCTCTGCTTGCTTAGGTGGGAAGGGGCCCGAGTATTATCCAAGTGTCTCTCAAGATCAAAAAGATTCAGGCATTAAATATGTTTTTTAACACTTTTGAGGCTTTTGGTCAAGGTGTCTCACAGAAACAGTCTCTCAAATTCTGAGTGTAAATACAATCTCTTTGCCGTTCAACAACTTTTACAGCCAGTGATATCTACAAGCATCAGATCTGACCTTCTGTTTAATGCACCCGGTGCTGTTAATTATTTTTTCTTTCTGCACCACAATAATGGTCACATCTCCTTTCCTGAAATGCCTTCAGATTAGCTCTAGCATTTCAAGGAAGCAGCTGAGCAGACTGGAAATTCTTTCTGCGCAAGTCTCCATGCATGGCTGGATTATGACTAAGGTAGTGCCTTTTTCCGTGATGTTTGATTTTCTTCCTCTTTCCCACTCTGGCAGTTAAAACCACCTTCTTGCACTTTTAAACCACCCACTGGAAAAACTCTATCTCCAGCCAGAGTCAAAATATAGGTCCAAGAGTATCTGGAAATGTAGGTGGATGGCTCCAATGCACTTTTCCACAAGAACAGCATCAGGCTCCTACTTGGAGCAAAGCAAAACAGATTGCTGAGGAATGAAGTAGAGGAATGACGGTAAAATTTTTTGCATTTCATTCCCATTCATATCCATTTGGCTCAATGGGAAGCAGAAGCCTGTGATCTAGAAGGGCTCCATCCTGAGGCTTCCCAGAGCTTAGCCCTTGGGAGACAGGCAGCTTCAGAGTGCAGCAGTGGCAGGAGACATTAACTCATTGTGTTTTTCTAGCCAGAGCTCGTGTATGGATTGTCTGGAGGTTATGACAACAGGACAGGCTGCAGCTCATGGTGCACTGGAGCAGTGCAGCAGGGCAGAGCTGCCTCACACAGCCACCTTGCCATCCCTTGGCAGAGGGTGGGGCTCCTCTGTGACACAGACGACCTGCACGGGGCTTCCAGGAATACAGCTATGTGAGATACGGAGGAGAAAGAAAAAGGGAGATGTTGGTTTATCTGCGGCTTCAAGGCCGACACAGGATGATTTATCTGAGGCATAGAGTGCTTTGAGGAGAAATTAAAATGAAAGATCTTCTTCCTCTTTCCAGTGCAATAAAACTGGATCTAGTTTGTTCTTAACATGCACTGATTAATAGGCTGTTTATTAGCCCAGGTACAGAAAATAATGGTGCCATTTGACAGGAGACTCCTGCCACTGATCTCTCCATTTAGTCTCTGGTTTTTATCTTATTTTACTTTAATTGGGATCAGTAAGGAGATACAGCCAAAGTAGAGCTTTGGGGTAAATATCACAAAGCAGCTGACAGCTTGCTCATCCGTAACAACACACAACAATTAGATTGCTAAAATTAATGCAGTTTTCCATTCATACAGAAAATATCCACCTGAAGTCCCAAATTTATTGGGTGCACTTGATGGAGTTAGGATCAATTTTGACTGTGTAATAAATAACATGCTTTGTGGGAATTACAGCACACTACTCCTCTATTCCCTGCATATGATTTTTGAAGCAAGTGGGCAGCCAGGGAGCTCAAGAGGAGCAGATCTCAGCACCGTCCCACCTTTGCACCCTGGCAAAATGGCCGACCTTCCCACCATGTAAACGAAA
Organism: Turdus rufiventris; assembly: GCA_013186435.1. Lineage (NCBI taxonomy): Eukaryota > Metazoa > Chordata > Aves > Passeriformes > Turdidae > Turdus > Turdus rufiventris. The sequence continues at coordinate 13,866,501 of PYHW01009916.1, read as the reverse complement.
TTCATTCCTCCATTCAAAAAAGAAATTTATACCAAAAATCAATCTGAAAGAAACGCAGTAAGATGAAGGCAGGGTAAGATAACTTCACGTTCATTTACGACCATGCAGTATGTAAAGCAAAATGCCATTTGCTAAATGCCCTGAAGGATGTGTTTTTCACTTAGTTTGAATTTACCCACTCTCAGAATAAACCCTCTTAAACCTAGCTTGAGTGTGAATAAGAGCCATGAAAATACACAGGGTACAAGATTTGCTTCTGCTAACAGATCTATTCCTCTACTTCAAGCTACAGGATAAAATTTGGCCAGGTTAAATTTAAGATAAAGAGAGTAGCACAAGAGTGAAGGTATACAGTGTAAAAGTAGATCTGACTGAAGAATGGCACAGAAGCTACAATATATTTCAGGAAAGGTAAGCCCAGAGGAGCCTTAAGGTATGAGAAATACAGACCAAGATACGTGAGGGCAATTTTAAGAATAAGAAGGTATACTGACCTCAGCAAAATTGCCAAACTGCAAAAGGAGGTGTGCTCGTACAAGGGTGTGTTGACCAGGGCAAAAGTTCTAAAAAGTCTGGTTTTGCTTAAGTACTGTATATTTTGGAGTGTTCCCCTTAGGCTGCTTTCCAAGCACACATTCCAGATTGAGCATCTTTTCTGGGAAAAAGGTAAAGGCAAAAACTGCAAGTACAAAATCTTAATGAAAAACGGCATGATGTGTAACTCTTCTAAGCAGGATACGTCCAAATGGGATCCAAAACAACTGCTCTCCTAGAAATTTCAAGGTGTTTCAAATAGAAAATGAAACTGTAACTTGATATAACATCATTTCAGAAGTTTATATTGTGTGCTCAAAGGCAGGACTTGGAGCCAAAGCTATTCACAGCATTTAATGTTACAGGATGTAAAATGCCTTTCTATACAGAACTTGTTCTTCAGCATTTTGGTTTTTCTCACCAGACAGTCCAAGGAAATTACAAAAACCAGACCTGACTAACTACAGCAGTACCCCTAAGCTCACACTATTCCTTCTGTGGCTCCAACAGCAATAGCACCAATGTCAGTTGCAGCATCAAACTTTTCTTCCTAGCAAAGATTATCTATCCTATTTCCTCTGCTGCTCCCCGCTGTCTGACAACAGGGCTCCTGCTCTGTTTGAGTCCAAAACATGATGCTGACTTTGCCTCTCATTTCCTAATGGGATCTGCCCTTATGGTCAATTGTCCATGACTGAACCAACTCCTCCCCCTTCCTTTGACCTCCTTTCTCCTAGTTTATTTTATAGTGCACTTTGCCCAGTGCAGAGCACACAGCTATTCACTCCATGGATTTTCACATATTTTGCACAGTTTTCCTCCTGCAGGGGAAGTCATTGCCAGTATTTTCAAGTGGAAAGCCCCTCTGATGGTGTGGGAACTTCATCAGAAGTATTTAGGGTGCCCATCTTGAGGTCTGTACTCCAAACACCAAAGAACCAAGGCCTATATTGCCATAAAATCTAAACAGCAATCACACATCCTCACAACTCTACACAGATTGCACAGAAAGGACCATGGTGCACGCAAAAACCTGGAATATGATACACTGAGAGGATCCATCATTCAGAAGAAAATTTTCTATGTCCATCTCACTGTAAGATAATTCAGGCAATATTCAGTATTGACAGTTATGTAAGCCCACTGTTGTGAATTTATAAGAAGTATCAAGGACACTTGAGCAAGAAATTACTTGTTTCCTGTTTATCAGAATAAAGCAATGCTTTTTAATAATATTCTATCCACACCTACACTAGATATGTTGTTTCTCTACTAGTAAAAGGAATACACTGATGTACAGCCAACTTCTATTTTTTTTTCTATCAACACAGTTCATTTCTATCTACCCAGTTTATTTCTTAACCTCGCTTTCTGAATTATTGTCTTACTTTAAAAGAAGCTTTTCAGGGCAGTTTAGAGCTGGTGAATGAGCACTGTTGAAATCAGATCAGAAAGCAGCCCTCCTGCAGCGTGGCAGGTTGACAAGTAATCTGGGAGATGCTCCAGGGAAGATGCACATCACCCACAATTCCTAGCAAAGAAAACCCAACCAGTGTCTCCTCTAAACAATTCTCTCTATTCAGGCTGCATTTTGGTTTAACAGGTATTTGTCAGCATTATGGCATTATTTAAGAAGCTGGTTTTATTACTACAGTACTGCATTGAAGAGCTGCTCCAGTCACTTGGACAGCAAAGGCAGAGGCTGGAGGGGGAAGGGCTCTAAAGCCAGAATATTAGCTCCCAACAGGACAGTGGTGGAGGCATTCCAGTGAGCCAATTCTGTGGCAGTGTCAGGAGCAGGTTTTATTTACACCCAGCCTAATGGTGTGCGACTCAGTCATGCATGTTACATGGAGCCTTCACTGCACACAATAGCCTGCTGCCACTTCCTCTATTAAATCATTCCTATGTTCATGTGGCTGAAAGCTCAGTGCTGGCATGCAGTAGTCAAGCGTGTAAAAAATGATTACTCTGATCCCTTTCAACACAGATTTGCTGCATGAAATGGCCTGGCTTTGACCTGGGAAAATCAATTCTGTTGTTTTAATGAACAAAAAAAAAAAAAAAAAAAAATTTGGAGCTGAAGCCTGCACTTCCCCTCCCTCTACTCACACCAGAGCTGTCCAGTCAGCAAGTCACATGCATAAAGTGGTCACCTGCATGCAAAGAAGCATTTGCTCATATAATTCTAAACATCCTTTGTCATGGGAAAGGCATAATACAGGATATCAATTAGCTACCATCACTTGTAAGCAAGTTAAAGTAGAAATGTTGGAGGTGCCCTACAGCTTTCTGATACAAAGGGAATTTTCAGCTCCCCACACTGTGCCTTAGGCAGTCTAAACATGAACCAAATTCCTTTTCACTTGGATTCAACAAGAAAAGCTCAGACTCTCTTTGTCGGTGTTTTGTTTCGTCATTATAATTTTGGCCATGTTTCAAAATGTGATGCTTTGCAATATTGGTTGGAGACAGACATTTATAATTTACAGTCCGTAGATTCAGCCTCTGGCTTTTTCTGCTGCTTTCACAGAAGGGGCTAAGAGAGTAAATATGTTCAAGTATAGAGTTTTCAGGAATGTCTAAATCTCAATCTTTAAACCATCCCACCAGCAAAACCCAGAGCACACTAGCTTGAGAAAAAAGGAGGCTAATTGTAGATAATTAGTCATGTCTTAACAGTCTATCTTTTTATTAAAGTGTTTAAAATCATGTAGCAATTTGCTCTTCTTTGGTGTTGAAAGTTAATACCGAGAAAGAGCTGCAAGGAGTCATGAAACTTTACTACAAATGTCATCGAATGCTGAATCTTTAATTATCTGTAGTCAGATAGTTCCCCATGCAAAGAAGATGAAAGCACGTGCACACACAAACACACACACACACACACACACACCCAAATCCTATCCTGGACTGATAAATGCCGGGTTCTCCAGATTCTGAGATATGCAACCCCAATTCAGGGCACAGCTTTAAACTTCAGGAATTCAACCTTCGGAATTTTCCCCCAGTCTTGTTTCTGCTTGGCCTGACTTTCAATAATATCTCTTAGGTTTTTCGTATTCTGATGTTCACTGATACTTAACATTCAAGAAAATGTTAACAGTCAGTGACCCTGACTGACCCAACTGGAAAGTGCTTTACTGAGAAGGACTTCATGCCCAAAGTCTGATGTCTTTGAGCTGCCTCACATCTTTTTTCTCATGTCCCAGTCCCAGGTCTGCTCCCATGAGAGGGCCTGTGCACACCAGCTGTGAGGCAGCGGTCCACACCAGCACCTGCTGCTCCCCCAGCCTGCTTGGGCCACTGATCACTACCCTCAGTGTTTCACCCTGCTGGCAGAAGCCCCAGCACCAGAAAGGCTCCAAGCTCAGACTCAGCTCCAAAAAGTCTCAACTAGGAGAGCCAAAGGATACACTCCTTAGCAGAAGTCTGTCCCATCTCAGCAGAGGGCTGCAAGCAGTGGCAGACTGAAGCCTGTAGGTCTAACTCAATGTTACATGAGATGGGGAATTTCTTAGGTACCCAGCCCTACCTCACAGGGAACAGGAAAGAAAAGAGCTTAAGGAAGATCAGTGAAATCTCCATAAAATGCTTTGTTTATGATGAATGATCTCAGAATCCCTTCTGTTCTGTTGTTCCTGGGGAAGATTTCCTTAGAGAGAATACTGAAACAGTGTAAGGGACTGGAACCTGTAAATATACGTAGGAGAGGGCAGAAAAAACTGGAAACAACACATTTATGCATGTAACATGAAAATGCAAACAGGACTTGGCTTTACTGGATAAACCTCATTAGAGCCTGGACTCATCCTTTGCTATTACCTCACAGTGGGTGAGACCCAGACTTAACAGCAAGGTTCCCTCTCCAAAATCATCCAGCCATGTTTTGCACTGAGAATTATTTTAAAGCATTCTCCACATACATCCAAACTAAACTCGGGAAAAGTTGCTAAAAATCAAAACAGAAGAGCAAAAGGCAGCTAGATAATTCTTCTGATGCAAGCACCTTGCTGTTACTGTTTTTTTTTGTACCAGCATTATCTACTTTTATGAGCTGGTAACAAGAGACCACAGAAATTACAAGAGTTGCCCAAGGTGATCAAGCAAACCAGCAGCACATCAGAGAATACAACACAGATCTTGCAAGCCCTAATTTGCTGCCCTGCCTGCCTCCCTCTTGTATCTGTTGCACCCCTGGGATAGAAATATAGCTTTGGTAAAACTGAAGTTCAACCAGAATGCACCTCCTGATCACATACAGGAGTATGTGTTATAAAAGCACCCTTATCCCTGCCTTTCCATGGAGTGGCACTGGGCCATTGCACTTGGAATTTCTGAAGATTAAAAAAGCAATAACTAACTGCTGAAACTTGTAACTGTACAAACTATGCCCTAACACTTCAGTGCCCTGCTAAAGACAGCGCTGCCTACCCAAGAGAGAGGAGGCTGGAGCCAGAGACAGAAATACGGCTGAGATGCCAATTGTTTCTTGCAGGGAAGAGCTAATAGAGTGAGCAAAGAAATCAAAGTAGAGTAGTTGGAAGATGATTGTAGGCAGACAAGGAAGAAGGCCTGCCACAAAAAGAAAATAACCAATGGAACTCTGTTTTCCATTGCTAGCAAGGACAGAGGAGGATGTATGGCAAAGCCAGTTGTGGTTGAGGTTAGGAGCTGAGGGTGTCTGTAATTCAACCCTGGATCCAGCTCTCACTTGATGAGGGCATTAGGCAAGTCAGTAACACTCTCTACCTTCATTTCTCCATCTGTAAAATGGGGTCTGGAATAACATTTACACCACAGCGTGGATTAAAGAGAAGCTATACAAAGCATTGAAATGTACAATTGTAGATCAGGGCTAAAGAGCTTTGTTTCTGCCACAAACAGTCACTTTGGGCCAATATACACTGATATGATGTTACAGAACCAATGTTAGCTGTTGGGAAAATGAGAATGTTTATCAAATTCATAGGTTAGGTTCAGGGGAAAGGCTTACGTGCTTCATGAAGCAAACACATGATTTTTCAATAGGTACCAGAATGCAAAAGGAATTTTTTTATTATTATTAGTTTCTTCTAATTTTTTACATACACAATTTTGTACTGCACTGGCTGTGAATTGTACAGGTACCCAGGCATAGCTCAAAAATTAACCTTAGGCTAACAGTGAAGGATATGAGCTACCTTTATACTTCAAAAGCTGTCAGTGTAGGTCTGATGCTTCATGTATGATGTTCAGGGCAGAAGCACCTACATATACAAATAATGCACTTAAGAGCACTGAAAGACAAGATCTTAATCTCAAGGAAAAAAATGATGTCTCTCCAATGTGTCAGAACTTCAAAAGTAATTGTGAGATCTTCTGGTGATTCTCTTAAAGACTCTTTATAACTCCTTTTACAGAGGCCTTGGGCTGATTCATGTTGATCGTGTCTGACAGCTAGCATTTCTGTTAATAATAATCATAAATAAAGCGGACAAGGTTGCCTGACCTGAAATGAGCATATCTATAGTGCCATATCCATTACAGCACAGTGGATCTGTGACCGCAAATCAGGAAAGGTCCAATGCTCTTGACACTTTGTATTAAAATAATATCTGTCTTTTAAGATCTCAGAACCTTTGTGTGCTATCTTTTTCATTAAAAAATATTCCTTAAGAGATAACACTCAGACTACAAGAAAGGAGATGCTACAGAGGATGAAAGATTGCAAAACTTCACATTTTTTCATTATACAATAAAAATACATTTGCGAACAGCTCTATTCTCCCTTATATCTTAAATCCTCCTTCATGTTCTCCTGTACTGAACTAATAATCCTGGTTTTATGCCATCATAAATCTGCTGACATGTGAGAAATTGTACTATTATCAAACACATCAAAACAGAATTATGATTTCACTGCTGCAGGACCAAATGCAAACAGGAGCTGGGTTATATGAAAGTGAAGCCTGATTAATTTCTGGGCAGTGGTTTTCTGCTAGAAATAGGGATGGTGGTAAAGACTGAGGTTTTTTTAAATTTACATAAAACCCCTGGTTGTACTTATACAAAAATAATTCCAAATAATACAGGAATTACTTGCTGATACAGGGATTCACTCTCAAAAGTAAAGTATCAGAGATGATACACTGAGAATCTCTCCATATCAGGTGGCATGCTAAATTAAGAGAGAAGCTTTGTAAATTACTTCAAGGGAGGTCAATGTGCCAGGCTATGCTGAGTCCACGGGGGCAGGCAATTTCCAAGGACACAGACAAGCCCTTCACTGAATACCCTTCACCCCAGAGATTCATGTCCAGCATCAGGCAGATAATTTCAATGCTGTTGATGAAGAAGAGAGGAACCAACTCACAACAACAGAATAAAGAGATTAATCTCATGGCCAGTCAAAAAAAGGTCTATTTGGGGAAAAACATAGGTCCAATGTTACACAGCAGTAAAAAACCACCAAAGCAAGGACCCCTCATATTCCCTGCTAATGAAAAGTTTGTATTTACACCATCACTTGTTAATTTTGCATATGCGCACCCTATGACAAACCAGTGTTCTATCAGGTAGGCTCAAGGTCTCTTCTTTTCTGGTGTGTCCTCCAGACTGCTACAAGAACAATCTTAAACTTGAGTGTCAAATAGATCTCTCCTTCACAACTCCCTCTTCATGACCACTGACACGACGTTTAGTCCTGCATAGGGGTTATCAAAAGCCAAAGCTGTGAGCCAAAATACAGTCCTGGCATAAAGTGTGACACACACACATGAAGTCTGTTTGTAATTAGAACACCACAAAGATAATGCTTTTGTCACTCATATTTCCAGCCTTGTCCAGGCTCCAATGATCTATCAAAGCAGAAAGAAGTAAAAAGAAACAAGCAGTTTTGTGAGCATCAGAGTAAACAAATCCTGGTCCTCTAGCAAATCAGTTTGGACATGAACTCTGGAGTCTAAAGAAGTTTTCTTTCTCGCAAAGGAAGATATTTTACTAAAACACTCTGAGAAAGCTTCAGGCAGAGCCTCTGGATTCTTTAGACTACAGAGTGTTTTAGTAAAATATCTTCCTTTGGGAGTAAGGGGACATTCTCTAGTATCTAATCTGTTCCCTCATCTGTACAGCTGCCTGTTTTCACAGAACCTGATAAACTTTTCCATCTAAATGACCAGTGGAAAAAGTCCATATTAGATTGGCAGCTTCTCCACAAGACACAATCAAGTTGTCAGTTTACACCCACAAATGCCATCTCCGTGGACAGCTTTGTTTTCCTTTTCCACAAGATGGAAATTATCCTGCTCTTCATTGCAAGTTATTATTAAAAAGTTTATATTTGAAAGGGGTTTTTAGAGGCAGAGCTCCTCAGAAAGAGGACAATCAATTTGGTACCACTTAACTGAAGGGCTAGGAAAAGAGATTTTCTCAGAGGATGCAAAGTTAACTTCAGAGATATTCAGTTATTTGGTCTGGGCTTGCATTATGTAGAATCATCACTTTCAGATGCATCTCCTGAACAGGTACAATCAGCTATGCATTTATGGATATTGTTTTAAAAGAAGTAATCTATTGCATTCACATCTGTGCTGCACATGTTCTTTCTGGTACCACAGTCAAGAGCATAAAGAAAGGGAGAGTTATGCATTACTCTGTTCACTGGAATTGAATTCCAGAGGGGAGTATCACGGCAAGTGGAATGGCTGGAGAATTAGGAATGCTATGAGAAAAACACATTTGGACAGACACAGCTACTGTAAAATAAATAGCTACTGACATTCCACATACCTGTGCCACCAGGTCCAATGTAAACCTCAATTTTTTTCAGAAGTAGATTAAGAAAGACTAGCACTACAGGTTGGGAAAACAGCATCCAGGAAAAATGTGAACTGACCAGCTCATGAATGGTCCCCATCCCTGTTCTGCAACTTTATGGAACTTGCTCTAGTGGAAAGAGTTACCTGCACAGACTCTTGACATGACCCAGGAGGTTCTTGCTATCTAGTTAAAAAGTCCTGATGTAGTGTGAAGCTACTGGGGATTATGTTGGAACAAAGATGAAACCTTCCCAATACATTCCATGATCACTAAAAAAGTTTCAGATTTGAAAGTGCTACAGTGCAGTAGTTACCATATATTGTTCTTAATATTATCTATTATTTGTTATCAATAAATTTCTGGGAAAAGGAGCCACAGCTCAAAAGGCAAGAGTCTGAGGTACAGGATAACATCTTTCAAGGGGCATGGACATATTTTTATTCCATCTTCTATGTGGTGAGAAAGAACTCAGCAGTGGTTTCAGATGTAGGGCATCTTGTACCTTTGGGCATCCAGAGCAAACAAGAAGCAGAAGTGGGCTCACAAAAGATACAGCAATTCAGCAAGACTGTGGTCTTGGGCTGGTGAAACGTACATATTTAGAGCACCTTTCTGGAATCAAATCAGAAGAATATTTGTATAAATAAATGCTTGAATGTGGCTGTCACTGGCAACACTAACCAGTTTTTGTTCATCTGAAGTAAACCTAAGTGGAAGAGGTCAGGAGGAGACTCCACTGCAAAGACAGGAATAGTGAATGTTCCAAAAAAAGGCAGAGCCTAGGATACTGATACTTACCATATCCTTGCTTCCCAGCTAAGAGATGGAACTGGTTCTTAACTAGCTCACCCTTAGGGCCAGCAGGTCCCCTGCATACTAACCTTCTTTGGTCTGCACCCCTCTTAGCCACCACCACAAGCTCACCTGCATTTAATCGCTTCTTTGGGGTTTTGAGGCTGCGGCACCTGCCGCTGGCAGAGCTGCTGTTCTCGCTCATGGAGTCCTGCGCTGAGGAGGCACTGCCCGTGGCCTCGCTGTCCCTCATCATGCTCTCGTAGCCGCTGCTGCCCCCGCTGTGGTAGAAGAGGGCTGTTTTCCCCATGGCAGGGGGCAGCTCTCCGCTCAGGACGCTGCTGTTGTCGCTGCCGTGGCCGCTGCTGCAGCGGTGAGGTTTCCGAGGAGGGGTGATCTTGCTGTAAGGCGAGGGCAGCATGGGAACAGCTGGCTTCTCGTCTCCGGGAAGGGCTCCACGCTCGTCCGGCTCCAAGCTTCCCTGTACACCTCTGGCACTGGTGCTCCCTTGGAGCAGCTCTGAAATGCGCCCATTGACAGCTCGGAGGGGCAATTTGGAAGCAAGGCTGGAGCCCCGACTTCTGCCGAGGGACTGCATTGACCAGGACATGTTCTTCCCACTTGGGGGCAAACTGGAACTCTGCCCCACGGACTGAGGCAGGGACTTGGTGGAGAAGCTGAGCGTTTTGGTGGCAGAGGCAGAGAGGCTGCGGGCCTTGGGACTTGCCAGCAGGAGCTTGCTGACAGCAGAGATCTTGGACTGGCTGGTTTTTGGGGAGGCACCTGCAGACTGAGAGAGGCCTGAGTTGGTGGGTGAGGACATGGCGCTGCGGCTGAGGCTCCTTCCAGCCCTAGGCATGGTGGTGTCTCTGCCAGGGCTCATTCTGGAACTCACCGAGGACAGACTTTCTGCTCTTTCCAGTGACAAACACTCATAGTGGCTTCCTGAGGACCTCCCTAGGGAGTTGGTCCTGCTGGCGAGCTGCTCCAGCTTGGCACTGAAGAGCTTGCTGCTGCTGTTGTTGATGTTGCTGTCTATGCCAGGGCCTTTTTGTTTGGCATTCTGCTCCTCAGGGAAGCTGGCCAGGAAGGACACAGGCTGGCTGGAGGGACTGCTCGTGGTGCTGCTGGCTGCACTGTGCTGGGGGCTGGCTCTGTTCTTCTGATCCAAGCTCGATTTTCTCACAGGTGGCAGAGGAGGGGTCCCTTTGGGACGAGTGAGTATGCAGTGTTTGGGAGAGGCCATTTTCTTGTCAAGACTAGCCTTAGAAAACTGGGGGAGGGCAGGAGAGCTGACTCCACTGCTGTCAGTAGAAGCAGAATGGAGATGACTGTCAGATTCCTCCACCTTGCTTGCCTTTGGGAGCCCTCGAGGGAGGCTACAATTCTTCAAGCTATCACTGGAATGAACAGGGCTTTGGGTTGCTGAGTTGGATGCTGCCACCTCACACCCATCCACAATTCTTTTTAGACTGTCAGAGCCTGGAGAAATAGAAGTGTCTCCACTGCTGGTGCTAAACCTGTCCACAGAAGACTGTTTTGTGCTGGGCTCAGGCTTAGCTGAAACAGTGACTGTATCAGGCCTTGGCCCATCACTGCTCCCAGAGCTGTCCTTTTTAACATCTTCTTCTCTCTTCAACCAAGGGTCTTCAAATTTGATTACCTTCTTAGCAGCAGGTTCTTTCCCATCATGGTGATGAACAGCCTTTGGGTCTGCAGTTACAGCCGGTGCAGCATCATCAGCGTCTTGAGCTTTGAAGGAATTAACAGCAATACATGGATACACGGTAATGTTAGTCTTCATTGGGATGTAGCCTTCACAGCTGCTAAGACTTGCTGTGTTTTTGATGGTGACAGTAGTTTTGCCTAGAGCTGATATTTTACAGCCTTTGATGGGTGGCACTTTGCCGAAAGCCTCCTCCCCCATTTCCGACAGTATAAGCATGTTGTCAGCCACCGACTTCTGTTTGTCACTAACACAAATCATGCTGGCACTTTGTATGGTGCTTGCAAATTCAGAGACGGGGGGTTCTGCCATAGCTTCCCCATGCCCATAGCATGCCTGGGCTATGAAGCTGTGGCACGACTGTTCACCATCACTCCCCGTGCTCATTTCACTCAACCATGAGCTGATTGATGAGCGCCTGCTGCCATCATCTTGGGGTTTGTCATCCAGACTCAACTTTGGAAGAGGAAGGAACTGTGTGATGCTGACTTCAGACACAGGAGCTGCACTGGAATAACATTCAAGATCTTCAGAGATGCTGCTGATGATACTGACTGGCCTAGAGCCAGAGGCCAAAGCCTGCACAGAGCAGTCACTGTTAAAACTGATGATACTGGTCGGGCGCCCATTGTCAAGGACACCACTAATGGTCAGCTCTTCCACAAGGGTGAACACAAGCTCATCCTCTCCATTCAGCTCCAATGGCTGCTGCACAGTCACCATGGTTGTGCTCAGAATCTCCTTCTTGGATTCTGGAGAAATGCTTTGTTGCCGATCTTCATTGAGAATGGTCTCTTCAAAATCCCCATTGTTGGACGACACTGACTTTTTCATAATCTGAGGGCTCATGCCTACTGGCGGGGTCCGGATCTCTGGCTGTAATAAAGATTCACTAGATGTCATGGCAGCATCCTTACTCAGGGGAGCTGGAGGGGGAGTGGAGCTGGGCAGGACTCCTTTCTGTGTATACACCTTGCACCTCTGGGAAGGAGAAGTTGGTGGTTTATACTCAGATGTCTTTGAGAGGCTTGCAATGCCAAGCCGAGGTGAGCCCATTGGCCGAGGTTTGCCTTCCACAAATCCACAGGTGTTGAGCCCCTCTCTGCTGCTCTGCAAGCTGGTGCTGTGTGCTAACTGACAAGAGTTAAGGTCTTTACTGGAGCTGCCTGTTACACTTCTGGGAGAAGAAGGAGTTGAAAGATTGGTAAGAGCTCCAGAAGGAACAGGGGAGTGATTTCTCCTAGTTTTGCTGGGTGTTGTATTTATATTTTCCTTGGCTTCTCTATCAGGATGCTGACATTCCAGCATTGTATCTTCCTTATCTGACTCTGGTAGGTGGCTAAGCTCTGCCAGCTGGCTTGAGACAGCACACTTAGACATCTGGTCTGAGCTAAATTGAGCAGGCATCTCTTCAAAGGGAAATTTGTCAGTCTCTTCACTGCCATCTATGCAATCCAACCTCTCCTGGAGCTCTGCAAAGGTGTTGCATTTCAGGCAGTCTCTTTCAGATGTGCTGGGCCCTGATTCACTAACTTCCTCCAGCCTGCCCTCATTTTTGGTCTTCTGCAGAGCAGGAACTATGGGAACAAAGTCAGGGGGACCCTCATTATCTGTCAGTTCCTTGTCAGAAAGGGCAGTGCCATTGGGGCCAACGTAGATCACCGTGTCACACGACTGCTCACTGCTGGATGAATAATCAGGATCACTTGATAAATGCAAAATAGGGAAATCTGGGTCCACAGTGTTCCTAGAATGGAAAGGCCTCAGCTGGGTTGGCCTCCGCATCCGGCCCTCCTCACAAGAGCTCTCTCCTCCAGAAGAACTTGATGTGTACTGCAACATGAGAGAGAGAGAGAGAGTCTATGACATTTCAGCATTGCAAGCTGCTCCCTGCACAAACTGCATACAAAACAAATTCATGGTTATATATCAACTGGGAGATCTCTAAACTAAGGCACAGCACTCTGAAGATGCTTATCCACGGCCCTAGAGCAAACACATAGCTATGCTCAATGGAGAACCCAAAGCCCCAGCTCTGAGTCCCACTCAAAATCATAAAACTTAAAAAAAAAAAAAAAGTATTAAAAATATGGATTAAGATACCTCCCTTAACTGAGCCTGGCCAAAGAAATCAGATATTTGGCAAAGGCATTGCTGATTTTGTGTGTGTATATGTACATTTGTGTACCTGAAGAGGAACAAGAAAACTCATTACATATGACCCCATACTGGCAGTGTGTGGAATTATATAACATGCACTCAGAGGTCTCTGGGTCTCTGGAGACACAGTGCTCTGATGGTGTGTGGACTGAACCCTTCATTTGTCTCTCTTCAATCAATTGACAAAAAAAGCTTTTGTTAGTCTGCCAGTTTAAATTTAATGCATAAAATTCACTCATTCACACCATAAGTTGCACAGAAGCAACCAGAACTCTCTAACATAAAAATGGATATAGTCCATTCTACTTCTTGGAAAATCTATCACCCATATTTAGAAGCAGTAGGAATAAAAAGGTCCTCAATGCTGGCATTGGACACAATTGTTCTGCATTTATTTTGCTTCTACTCTCTCTGCAAAGCATAGAAAATCTAATTCTTAATTAATCCAAATTTTCTTTAACTCTACAGCAGCTTCACTCCTTATTATTTCATTAGCACTAAGAGGATAATGGAGAATAAATGCTCACTGACCGCTATATTATTAAACAAGGTCAGCTTACAAACCTGCTACAGCAGATGTGTCTGAACTAACTCCTCTCCAGCTGAAGCATCTGATACTGCTCTCTGACACTTGCCTAGGACTGGGTACATACAACACATGCACTTTGGAACTGATTACTGATGTTGTTACATGCTGCTGTATCCAGTTAATGATCTTTCACGATCCTTCTTCCTCCTTCCTCCATCATTATAAGAAGGGAGTTATACATTGTCTTACCTTAGTTTTCTTTTTCTTCATCCTGAGGACCCTTGAGGCAATCTGGATGGTGGAGAGTGTCTCAGCATAGTTCCCTGCAGCAGCTGAAATGTGAGCAATCATTGTGGTGCGGCAGTTCATATTCCCCAAGGACTCTCGGAGCAGCATGGTCAGCTTGCTGTCTCTGCAAAATAAAATTAATTAAGGCTACATTAGCCAGCAAGGTTTCACTCTGGTCACCATGATGTAACTTGGGTCTTGACAAGTTATTTTCTCCTCTTTTTAATGGAATCCTAATTAGCTTCCTTCCTCAGGTTTGCACTATGTTGTACAGCTGAGCATGCTGCAAGATCCTAGATTACAATTCAAACTTGTCTTCCCACTTCCCCTTTTCTGCCTTCTTTTGGTCTCAGTACTTCTCCACTCCAACAGAGAGATGCAGACCAGCACTGGAGACTGTTAAGAAGCCACAGCAGCAAACATCAAACTGCTGCTCTTTTGAAGTGCACAGTGTTCAGACAAACCCTGGCCCAGCTCTGGGGACAAGAGGGTACTGGATTAGATTAGAGAACACAATTTTTTTGTTGCCTTCTAGGGCATTGGGTAACTTGATATTAATAACAGTTAAGTCACTGAAGTCAATTTTGGATGATGCTGGTGAAATAAAAACCAATCAAGTCTTCAAACTTCACACAATTGTTCTTTCATATTAGATCTTTTCTTTCACTGAGGCAGAAATCAAATTTTCTGTTCTTGCCATTTACTCTATTGTTCAGCATCAGATAGCTTTTGAAATGCTGATGCCTTATTATGGGGCTGTCTGTGACTGGACTAAGAATATGAATTTTAACAGAATAATGATGCATATATAATACTTTTGAGGTGGTCCTGACTAATCCTGTAGTCAGAAATGCACAATATACAATTTTGAAAGAGACCTTCAGCTCCATGGTGTAGAGGTCAGTTGGATGGTTATTTGGAAATGGCATTCTCTTGAAGAGAGTCTCCCTATGCTAAAGGTTGGAAACAAAGACAGCAATGGCCTGATATTTGTTTATTACTAAAGGAATTGCATTCACTGTCGTAATTATGGTGATACCTGAGTGGCCACGGATCAGATTTTTGGGGCTCACTGTTAAATATCTGCAAATTACCTATGGTGCATGTATGTTCTTGCTCATTCATTTGAGATTTCCAGCTCACAGGAACTCTGCATAAAGCTGCAACTGCTGGGAACTGAAGCTATGCCTACTGGATGGGACCGATGGGCAAACAGCAAAACTCCTGGACCTCTCTTTTTGATTGAATAAACAACAGCATTTGGGCTGCATATTTTGATGTAATAGCTCTGGAGAGTTCTCATCTCTTGAGGCTTCTAGTACTTGCAGTTTCAGCTCAACTAGAAATACTGAAAATAAAACATTTTTGGTTTCAGGATTTCTGCTTCCATCTGCTCCAGACACATTGACAACATTGAAGACAGTCTAGTGTCTTTGAGAAGCAAACAAACATCCATAAAGACTATACTGAGACAGTCTCACTCATTTCATTTGTGACCTAAGGCGGCTTTGAATCCACAGATCCAGAGTTACTAGGCTGCTGTGTCTCAGGTTAGTGCCCCTCCTTTCCATCACGCAATAATTAAGATGTCAGATTTTGTACATCAGTTACTGCCACTCCAGTGCAGAGTAACGTGGAAATTATTAACACCTCCACAGAAATCAATAACAAGCCTTTCATTTGCCAGCGCTTCTATCATAGCAAAACATGAGACGACAGGGGAAAGTGCAAAAGAATACATTCTAAACATGTTGGTCTCCTGAGAATGCATTACCCATGCAGCCAGCATCAGCACTGAGGCATGGCTCTCCTAGAGGTATATGCATTAGGAATGTAAAATAATCTGTGCCATCTGCCTTGTACTGAAATACCCACTTGCAAGGAGAATAATGATACTGAAGAAATATCTATTTATAATTCATCCTCTGACATGGATGGGAAATAAAGGGCAGATTTGTTAAGGATTAAAGCATGAACCTAGTAGTAAAAAGCCCAGCTAGCACTGATTTCAGTTTGTTCATTCAGCACAGGTTACATCTTGACTCTCAACTTCAACTTCACCTTCACCTCAAGTTACTACTGTACACTGAAAAATAACATAAAGATGAATAAAGTTACTAAACATAGATTTTTGTCAAATCTGGACATTGTCATAAGATAAGTTTAGCTGTTCAGGGTTCACTGACCTCTCACAATAACTCTCACCTACTAACTTCTGAAGGAAGGAATGAAAGAAAATAAAAGAGAATGTAAGACACAGAAACGTGTGACCTAAATTTTAACTCGCTCTATTCTCTTCAATTAAAATATTGGTAAAATGTTCTGGATGTCTCACTGAAATCTGCTTGGCAGTTAGTGTGAAACACAAAGTAGATGCTTTGTTCATCTGAGTGCTGGCATGGTATTTCTGCCTGAAAAAAAAAAAAAAAAAAAAAAAGACTATGAATTATTTCATTAGGTCATTTGTGAGGTGTTATTTGGAAATCCAAAATTTCCTGTGAAAGCAGAGGTTTTACAAAGAGGAGGTCTGGACTTCTGCACTGGAAAGGCTTTGAGAAGCAAGACCTTTGTTGATCCTCTGGCTGTGCAAACCAAACTAAGGCACAGGAAATTTTGAAGAAAGTCAAGGATCTGCTGCTCCTAGGTGTATGTTGATCACTGTGTTAAGCAGAGGCTGGCTAGCAGAAGGTCCCAGATTTCTCATGGCAGCAGAGTGAAATGCATCAATGTCTACATGGCAAATAAGAGAACTTCAGGAATGCTAATGCTATTTCTATTCTGCTCCAAAAGTAATAAAAATTATAGGTCAGAGCAGTACAATGACTCCATTTTATATACCTGTCTTCATTTTAAATGTATTTCTATCCCAGCCACTAGTATTTTTATAGTTCAGGAAATTTACCCTAAACCATCATGATTATGGGGATATAAAACACACAAAAAATTGAAGGTGGGGTCAGGATACCACACTTCAGACTCGAAAGCCTGTATATCAGTAAGTAAGTAAATTCTGCAGTCTTTTCAGTACTTAAAAGTCACCTCAATTTTTTCTAACTACATCAGTTGTTGTAATAAAATGCATTACCTTTACTTGTAAACCTTTTTTTGCCTAGCTTCTTAGACAATCATGGCTACAGAAAAAAAGCTACTAAATATTATTCGCATATATCCCAAACAGGTAAAAACCAAAAATAATGTATGCAAAGCTGTACCTCTGGGAACGTCCAGAGGCAAGAGCCCTGTGTGCAGGAGGTATCAATGATGTATGTCAGCAGGTATGGTACAGAGGTGCAGACTGCCAGGCAGAAAGCTTCAGCTCATTCCATGGAGTAACAGCCCTCCAGCTGAAGGACTGACCTGTTTTCCTGCTGTTTTTCTGAATCTCTCAATAGGAACCCTAGCAGGTATTGTGCCTCCCCAAAGGAGAGATACGGCAGTGCTGCAATGAGCAGTGTTCTCTACTTCTCTTTGGAGACCACCATGCAAACTGAGAACAGTGTAAATTAGTCCTTTCACTAAGGAGGAAGATGTACATCTTCCTTTCAGTGAGAAAAAAAGATGTACATCTTCATGCTCCTCTTATACACATCTGTATTTCCCTTCCTCATGAATGATTAATTATACTCAACTTCAAACAACACAGAAACTTACACTGAAGAATGAAGCATGTAATATCATGATACGTGTCCTTGGACACTGCAAATCCCAGTTGCCTGTGTACATTTAGTCAAAGTCTTTAATTTTGTGACTGGATGCTATTTTTCCACTAGAGCCCTGCATCGAACCCTGCACAGAATAAACAGTGCTCACTGAACCATAAGTTATCTAATCTTTCATTTAATCCTTGCCATGAAATGTGTGGATTTATGCCTTATTTACTGTTAGAACTATACAAACTCTCTTCTGAATCCTGAATGACCAATTTCTTCAAAGGCTCTTCATAATTTTTTCTTTTTCCTGTGAAGCTCATCAATGTAGTATCTGATTAATGCCTCTGAGGTGAGGCATACATTCCTCTGACAACACCTGAAACATTGAAGACTTCATTAAGAATAGGTGTTTGGTGTGAAGCACAGATCTTCCAAGAGTATTGATCATCACACAGTCTTCATATTCAAAGTACAGCTAACTTTGACTTATCTTGAACAGCAAATGGGGCAGCTGGTTCTCAAATCAGGATAACCAAAAAACCAGGAACATACAATTAGTAGCCCCTCTAAAAATTTTAGGAACACATTGTCATAACTAGTCTGAAGGTGGTATTGGGTCCTTTCAGAATACCTCCCTTCTCTTCCACAGTCCTCCATCCCATTCTTCATATGTTTATTGACAATGACCACATCACTGTACAGTCCTGAGTCATGTCTAAAGCAGGTCCTTTCTCTGACTTGAAGAGAGATGGTATTTGGAGATGGATGGAGAACCCTGAAAGGACAGGACAATATACAGTCCATTGATTCTGACATTTCCTGACCCTATAGCAACTGATCTCATGATCCAAATGCTGTTATTGTATGTATTTTACGTAATTTCATGTGGATTTGTGGTTACACTTCAATGAGACATCAGCAACCCTGGAACATTCTGGTGTATCAAATAGCCTCAGCTGCGAAACCAGCTGGCAGCAGCAGCTGGCCACCACCTTTTGTTTGGACAAACAGTAGAGAAGGAAAACATTATTTACAATTTTGCAGGGGTTTTGCTAGCATTTGCTACCTGTAGAAAAACAATACCACACTCCTCTCCTGCACTGTAGGAAAGCTGTGTTCTCATGTGTTCGTGTCCTTTTTGACATGCTTTTCTCTAATGAGACAATCCTACATCTTCTATCAGTGTCTATCCCAGGTTTTCCTTATCTAACCTTTTTGCTTGTTCTTATTCCCATACCATGACACTCATGCCCAGTTCCTCCCCAAACCAGCCTGGCAGAGCTCAGTTTCATCCTGCAGTGGTCTAAGCAGCTACACCAGATTTTGCTATTCTCCAGTATCACTGCTAGACATTCTTCCAGTATTAAACTCCTCTTTTGTCCCCCTCTTCCTCCTATTAACGTCCTCCACTCTCACTGCCTGACCTCCAAGGCCCCTCTCCCCACTCAAGTTCCCCCCCAGCTGTTCACTGACACCCAGCAGAGGAGCTCCAAAGCATGGCTGTAATTTCTCATGGCTGCTGTACCACGTTGCCAGGCAAGGAGGCAGAGAATGCTCAGTGCCTTCCTCTGCCAGGTCCTCTAGCTTTAAGAAAATTTGTGTGTTCAAAGTGAGCTACATAGAAAAGAGGCAAATGGTAATTGCTTTTGTTTAGGGTTGCAAAATAGAATTCATGAATAGAAAATGAAGCTATAAGAATAAATATTGTGTTCAGGAAATTCGCAGGAATTTTTGTTGCCCAGCATTTCATTCTGTGTACCGGAGACACAAACACAAAAAATGGAGGCAATACTAGAGAGGAAGATCCAGCTGAAGTTATTCCAGTTGGAATAATAATTTTTCTGTGGAATTATTTACCCAATTGTATTCCATACTTTGTTTTGTTTCCTGCATCCACCCCCCCACCTTAATAACAAATATTTTCTTTGTTTTCCCTTTCTTCTCACCCCACGATTATGCAGATTTTGGCTATTCAATGACAATAGCAGCACCATCAGAAATAGAAATAATAACATTCCACAAGGGAGACAATACAGTACTACAGCTAAGCTTTAGGAAGTGCAAAACAGTGTGCTATCTATTAATCATATACCTTAGTGTCTTCCTAGGCACTTGGCCAAAAGGAGAAAGTTGTCAACTCCCTCCAGGTGTTATTGTTACAGCATCAGATGATGTATGCCCTCAGGTGTCTTGTAATCTAATTATTTATAGAGGTATGTCAAAGGAAAAAATCTCAGTAACTGTGACAGCCATTTTTGATCATCAAATCTTAACTCTGCTCCTTTGAGCTGATGCACTGCTTTATTCACAGTAATAAATGTTTACATAACAAAGAAACCACATAAAGACTGTATTTGGTTTTGGCTCTTACTACATGGGAATAATCTCTACAAAGGACAGTTTATAGCTGAAAAAGCACCAGCCCAGCAGCGGATGTTACAGGTGTGTAACAGCTGAGTTCACTATGAAGCAGTACAGTTTGCTTAGTTATGTCTTTCCTTTCTGGTAATAATTTTGATAGAGAAAGAGAGAGGAAATGGGAGCAATGTGTGTAGGCACAGGCAAAATGAGTCCAGGTGGGGAGATAAAGCCCTTGATGGTTTGGCCATGTAAGCCTGGCTTTGTTAGGAGAACAAAATGAGGCAGTTCAAGAAAGACGGGTAACGTGTTGGACCTTTAACCTGGGGAATTCTTCACCTGGTGAAACGAGGCATTGGGAAGACAATGGACTTGTTCCAGGTGGAAACTGCCTAGCCTTGAAGGGAAAATGAAGTACAGTGGAAATTTCCACTGCCACGGCAGTTAGTTACCTTGCATGAGGTGCACTAGCACAACCCAGAATACTGTGCTCACAGCAGAGGGGGAGCCAGCTGAGGGGACACTGTGCTCAGGTTCAGTAAAGGGAAACTTCCACATCTGGAAGGGATGTGACACTACAGCAGTCAAGAGGTCAAGAGCGGGAGAAAGGCATTGCTGCAGCCAAGTATGGGACTTACCTTAAGTTGTACTAAAACAAAATCCATATAAAATGTAGGGGGATTCCCCCTACAATTGTTGTCTTTTAAGAGAAAATTTCATATTGCTGAGCAATCCTTGTGCCTGTGAGCATGTGGCAGATGCACAAAAGAGCATCTTTTATTTCTTTTTACCAAAGGCAGAAAAACAAATCAATGACAGAAGGACAAAACCCATTGGTGAGGCTGCATGTCAAATGAGTTCAGTTTTGGGCCCTTCACTGCAAGAAAGACATCGAGGTGCTTGAGCATGTCCAGAGAAGGGCAATAGAGCTGGGGAAGGGTCAGGAGCACAAATCTCAAGAGGAGTGGCTGAAGCAACTGGAGAAAAGGAGGCTGGGGGGAGATCACACTGTAGATTCTCTACAACCATCTGAAAGGAGATTGTAGTAAGATGGGGGTTGGCCTCCCAAGAATTAGGGAACTACCCCTCTCACCATTAAAAGAGCTCATTCAGGAGCTGTAACTTTTATACAAAAGTTGCTCTAAAGCTGATGAAGCTTAAACAGTCCACAAAGCTGACAAGAGTACTCTGTTATTCATAAATGACATAACAGTCCCCCACTTTTTTCAAGGTCTTGCTGACTGATATCATAACAGAACTCTATCCCAATAAAGCCATTGCTATCACACAACTCCACTTTTAACTTTACTTTTACTAAAGACTGCATGGTTTCATGCCACCACCACGCTAGCTCTAAAGACACACATTTCCTCCATCTTCTCATTTCTGCCTTGTGCCAGCAGTGGAGCAGAAATAACATAAGCTTCATACGAATAATTCAACCAACAAGAGAAAGAAGTTCCTTTCACATTGCCCCAGCTCTGGCAATACCAAACAGAAAATGTATACCTTTGCTTACAGCTCAGTGTGTTACTATAACGAGATCAGAGATCCAGACGTAGCTTAAAGTCACAGCAAGTGCAAGTTTTGGGGTGGGAGAGAGGACATGATTAGGAGCACAACTCTGCTGAGGGCCAGTGACTATTTCAGAGAGAAGATTATACTGAAAATGGAAAAAATTATCCCTCTCCCCTCTGTACTTTGAATCTCAGCACAGAAACAGACATCGTTCACAAGCAGCCATTAAAAACATCCAAACAAAGCTCAAAGATAAGCAAAATGAAAAGGATCATGGTGGTCTGTCTCATTACAGTGCCAGCTCCTAATAAATGCTAGCTGAAAAACAGAAACTCAATTAATCCAGGGAGCTAATTAGGCTCAGCAATTCTATGCTAGATTCCCCAAAATCAGCAATGCCACTTGTTAAGGAAACATGCCCAATAAGTAGACTGTGATTTACAGGAGAAAAAAAAATCCTGCAGTTAAGACCAATAATGTTCCAGATTTGAGATAATAGAGTCTCTGCATTTGGCTAGGCTGACTTCTATCATGATACACTAATAAAGGGAAGGAAAATGTCTTCTCTCTCCCCATGTCCCTCCTTCCTTGGCTCCCTTACTTGGAAGTATTATGGCAACCACAAGTTTGCCTCAGTTTATCTATATGGTTTAGTTGCTTTATATGAGAAGACAACATAGCTGCTATGGAATAGCAACTGGAGCAGCTCAGGAGTCTGCCTGCCTCTCCTCCGAGCTGCCTGTGCCCTGACAGTGCAGCAGGAGGGGAGGGAAGGGGAAGGGGAAGGGGAAGGGGAAGGGGAAGGGGAAGGGGAAGGGGAAGGATTGGAATGCACCTGAACAGTGCCTGTGCCTCTAGGGCAGTCACAGGGGAAAACACATAGCAAGAAAAACACTTTGGCTGCTGATAGCCTGTGACAATTGGGAGCGGGAACAGCAAGGAGATAGCAAGGGGACAGCAAAGGGACAGCCAGCTGCTGCATGGAGCCGCCACTGCTGCACCCTGCGGAGCCTGAAACAGCCCCCGGCCCTCTGCCGCAAGGAGGGCTCGGATCCAGATGTACCCAGGGGTGGAACTCCAGGGCTATTCCCTCAAACGAGAATCAACTTCAAATATTTGTAATTGATACATGAATATTCATGATCTTTCAGGAGGCTCTCATAATTACTTCATTCTGCTTAGGCTCATTTGATCTGCACTAGCGACAGCAGCAGTTTACACTCCTTCATCAAGATGCCAACAATTTGGCAGTGTGACCTTCCCAGTTTCCTGTGCTGGAGAGCAGCTCTAGTTATTCTAATTGCAATCCCAAATGGAGTGGTACCTGAAAATAAATTGACTGCTGTTCAGTTTTAGAAACCACTCCACTTGGCACTGCTCCTTGTGTAAATAGATAATATCTCCAGGAAACTGGGAAGGTCACTCTCAAAATACTTTGCATTTTGATAAGTAAGATTTTATATGTCAACCTCCAAGAGCCTTCAGCCCACAGCATTATAGCAGAGGGCAGTGAAAGTGCACATACTCCCATGTGGAAAGGGAAAAAAAAAAAGAAAAAAGTAGGCAGACTTTGGTTTTCATTAATGATATGGAAATGATACAATTCATGTATGCCACTCATTAGATATATTCCCCAAAGAAAGTTAGACTCAAGAGTTCATACTGCCTCTGCACCTGCACACAAGATTGGCTTATCACCTTCAGCAACAAACTTCTAGGCTTTTGGCAAATCTGAAGAAAGTTTGAGAAAATAATATGCAAAGTTCAAAAATAGTAAGTCTCTGTAAATGCTGGAAGCATTAGCAGCTGGGTGGATGAAGAGAAACATTACTTGTGCTCCCACAGAAATGAGATAAATGCCTTCAATTCTATTCTTGAACACACCAGAGAAAGCACATAGATGAGAGAAATTCCCAAACACAGGAATATTTTTGGCCTGTGTTTACACCCTTTGGGATGCCAGACTGAGAGACAAGTTGCTAGAAACATTATGCTCTTGATGCTGGTGCTCACAAAACTGTTCATTTAGATCAACAAAGGGAAAAAAAAAAAGCACACAGTCAGAAGCCCCAAGTCATGCTTCCTTTTCTGGTAATCAATGTCATACCTTTTAAATTTCCTTTTCACATACAGCTCCAAATTGCTTCATGGCGATGCATGAAACTGCTAAAACCTCATAAAAGAAGCAGTCCTTGTCCATTGTCAAGGAAGATGAACTTTGCAGCAGCCAAGTAATCTGCTAACTAGTATGGGAATTAAGCAGGTGAAGCAAGTTCCAAAAAGGAGGAATTTTTTATGTCATTTCCCATCTCTAGCAGACACACACTGGCCTCAGTTGTTCAGCTCCAAACCATCTGCAAATTAAATACCCATGATTTCCATTTAAGATTAATGTATTGGCATGTACAGGGAATATGCAAAGGTCCTACATGAGTAACTGTCTTGCTAAAAATCAGGATAAATAATAGGGGTAAGTATGGACTTAGTTAGCTAACTTTACATGTTCTTTTTCTTTAGAGTAGAGTAAGAAAGCTGATTTTCTCCATTACACCTATTTCTTTAAAAAACAAGGTCTGGAAGCCAATTGCCCTTCAAGGTCTCTATTTACTTTACTCTACAAGTTACTGAAGGGTAAAAACAAGTTTCTTAGACACCTGCAATGATGCTTGTAGAATGTAATGAACATAGCACTCTCTGGCCTGCAAATCCTTGGCCTCTGTATTTGTACTGCCAACAGTCAATGGGGGTGGGGTGACCTTTTTAGGAAGTGGAGAGACAGCAAGAACTCCTTTCACATAAAAATGAATGGCTATCAGACAGCCAAAACTTTCATCCACAGATGGGCTGAGCTGCTCACACAACTGGCTGATTTAGAGATGTGATCAGACAGGCTGAGCAATAGCAGTGATGATGGTGACTTGCATAATAAAGATCATAGATAGCAATTCCCTGCCTGTGCCTGTGTTTTGGTTAAATCCACAAACCAGCCCTCAAAATCAGGATTTTATTAACTGAAATCCACTGGCACTGTGGTCCAAACCCAACTGTCACTGAAATCTCCAGAAAAGCTCCCATAAGCTTCACCAGTATCTGAACTGGGTTTTTACAGATTTAGTGACAGTATACATGAGACAAAGACTAAACCGGTCCCTTCTGACGTCAAATACATGGCATTGAAATTAAACTGTGGAACCACAGGCAGGTTTATGATGACAGTTTTGGCAGCACAGGACCAAATCTAGCAGCTGGTGCAGGGAAGTGGGAATTCTGTCATCTATAAACACAAGCATAAGGAAATGAAATGTTTTTATTCTTTTATATCTCTCACACTCCATCATACTTCATTCACAGAGGAGTCTAAACAAAACCTGAGGGACTCCAGGCTATGCAAGTGCAATGTACTGTAAATAAAAGTAGCAAAATTGGTATATAAATATTTTTAATTTATATATTTGCTATTTAAATCAACTGGAGATAGGCTGTATCAATATATTTATCTTCATCCATGCAGCAATTTAAAATGATGCACATGCATTTTTCATGTTATCTGAAGTTTCACTCCCCCTTTAAATGGATTCATTTTTCCCACTGTAATAACATTGATTAGACAAGATTCTCAATAGCCTCTTGTATCTCTGATCCTTCAGAGATCTTCTCATAGCCTGCCACAGCAAAGGAATCTTTTAAACTTGCTGGTTAGCAGTTGTTACTTTTGTAGTAACAAATGTTACTACAGGTACTTGCAGCTTTTCCTGAGGTGACCAGAACATGCTTTAGATCCCAGTACTATATCTATTCTGCTCAGAAAAACAACTATAAATTTGAATATTTCCATGTTAACAGCTGCCTCTCCACAAGGCATAATAGAGTTGTGAGTGGCAGAAAGCAATATACAATACTAAAGTTTGTATGCATTTAGTTTTAAATCACAAAAAGATCTCTCCTAAAGTTAGCTGTTCAAAATAAAAGAAGCCCTAAAACAAAATTTCATAGGTAAGCTGAACCAGTCTTTCATAAAAAGATCCTTTCAACCTTTAACTGTCTTTAAAAAGCCTCAGACTGGAATAATTTACAATGTGCCTGGAAGGTCCTACTTCTGTTTACAAAGCCACTGCTGATACTCAGGAATTCCCACAGCTGAAAATAGTTGAGGCTTGAGTACATTTTGGCAAAGTACTTATTTTAGCCTTACACTCTATCCTTGGAATCTGCTGTTGAATTTAGCCAGACAGGATGCTATAAGGACATTTGGCCTGAATCAGTACAGCCATTCTTACGTTCTCAGAATTGGCTTTTAAAGGTTTTCAGCCTGACTCTACAGCCTCCTTCCTGCATCCCCTCTGCATGCCTGCTGTGAGCTCCTACGGACACAGCGAAGAGTTCACAGCATTCAGTCAACTCAACCTGGTCGATATGTCTGGAGACACAGAGAGGCCAAGAGGAAACACAGTCATTCTGGTAAAGACAGCACATGGAGAACCGCCATAGAGGGAGAAGGAGGAAAGAAATGCATTGCTTGGTCCTGTGAGACTAAGCCCATGGGACAGCATCAAAGCACAGGTGATGCATGGGGTGAGAAGAAACTGAATTATTAGCTCTTGTCCCTACCCAGTACAGAGAACAATATAATCCTCCTTAAGCATTTAGAAAAAACATCCTTAAAAACATTATGGCTTTCTAACACTGTCCCCACACATTTCCATTTAGTAGTGGCATGCCAACTACTTTTCTATTTACTCATGCTCTTTGGTTTCCATTGCTCTCCCTCCCCAGGGATGGGAATGCTCCTAGCCACAAGTACAGACATGTGCTCTCTATCCCCTAACTCTATGTGGGTATGCAAGCCAAATTAATTTCATTTTCTCTCATGTGAAAAACTCCCCTTGCCAGATTTTCTTGTACTTGCTTCAGTCTCAATTCATCCTTCATCTATATGGGAGAACAGCAGAGCACCCAGGAGAGGAACAGCTAGCCCCTTGCATAACTACTACTATTTTTCTGCTGTCATTCCTAGTATCTCCTCAGATTTCATTACCTTGTCTCTGTTAATTTAGCTGTGGACACCTGTGATCATTAGCCAACATGTCTAAATCAGCACATACCCCCATCCCCTTTCTAGCTGATGAGCTCCCAGATTGCCTCAGAAATTATTAGCAGTCCATCAGAGCAAACCCTTGCATCAGTGTCATTTGTATTACTGGAGCCCTCAACATCCCACAGCTGCTTCCATCTGATATTCTGATCTGCCTTGGTACAAATGATGGCTCTCAGCTTTGTGTAAGCAGCCACTATGATTAGCATGCTCCTGCTTCGTGTGCCAAGGCTGCTAGTAATAACACCAAATAAAGTCTCTCCTAGAAATGGTCCTTGAAGAACTTTCCTCATAGCCTCCCCTCTAGTTTGATAGCTCCCACTTTGATGCTAGCTACAGCTGTCTCTGCAGTCTTCACTACTTGACGCATCTTACTGCTCCTTGTCTTCTTCAGCTGAATTACTAAATTCTCAGGGGACACCAATTCAGGCATTTACTCAGATCTAGACAGATTAAATTCCTTTCACCTAGCCATTAGATACCACATCTGCATAGAACAGAGGGCAAGGACTGTATCCAGAAGGTTGTATCCAAATATACCCCATCTTGAAAACTGGGTTGAATTTAAATGCACAATCTGTTCCAGATTTCCTGGTTTTGGGAACACTCAAGATATTTCAAGATTCACCATCTGAGAAGGCAGTATTTGTTGTCTGGATTTACTTTAAAGTCAGTTTCAACTCGGGGTTTCAGGCTTTGTTCCTCTCACATCTGAGCGATAATACTGAATTATTGTTGTAACAAGACTTTCTTAGTCTCTCAATATTAACTTTTGCAGCTATTTCACTAACAAAAATTGATGATTTAATTCAGATGATTTAGCAGTGAATCATTTGAAATCCTCTCTTTTCTCTACTCTTCCCCCTCCTCCTCCACACACTGATGAGCAAATCATTTAGAGAGAAGTTTATCTGCTGACTGTATGAATTTTACTCAGTAGGAAAATACATTAGTGTAATTGCATTTCAAATGGTAAGGATCTGGATAAATGAACAAGTTCTATGAACAGAGGAAGTAATGAAGGCTAGTTTCCCTGAATTTGTGTCCTGTGTTATTCCATTTTCCATACTTTGGCTGTTCCCTCAACCCCACCTCACCACATCCCACCTAACTCACCTCCTCCAGTTGCAGCTCTGTCCTCTCTTCTTGTTGGTTCCTGGATGCTGGCTGGAATTTGGCTCAGCTGGCTGGCAAACCAGCATGCAGCAAAGCACTGTCATCACACCTTCATGGCCCAGCCTGCTTCTGCCTCACCCCTCTCTGTCTCAAGAGTCTTGCATAGACCTCACATCTAAAGGCCTGTGCCTGCATTAAATCTGATTGGAAACGGTCAATTTAACAGCCAATTAAAAAATGTATTTGGATGACTAGCAATGAGGCTGTGTGACCATGTACGCTTTAGCCTCTCAAGAGATAGCTAAAATTCTCTCAGAGCACACATGTCAGAGGAAGTTCTGCTCACAGAGTTTGTCTGGGTTCACAGTTTGGAAGCACAACTTTGTACATAGCAGTCATTCCCACCACCAGCTACTGAGGACAGAAGGGACATTTCCCGTATTAGCACTATGAGAGTGATTAGAGCCACCTATTTATAGCTGTGCAATGAAAAATTCTCAGCTCGCAGATGTCAAGTTAGCCAGGCTTTTAAGTCTTTCCTATCCAGTGGCTTAGATTATTCCTGATTTACAATTTTTCAGATCCATGTTATGACTTTATATGCAATTAATTCTGTGGGAGGACAGCAGTTCTAAAATGAACACAGAGTAAACAAAATCATTAAGAAAAGGACTGCTATGAGAGTTCAAGTTGTCATTGCATTGTTAATATTATTCAGTAGTTCAGGTTTAAGGTATTTTTTGTGTTGTGTGACACATGAAATGCATAGCAAAGGGCTTAAAGGGCCTTTTCTGTTTTCAAAGCCACTACTGTAACAATTTTTAAAAAATAATAATTACCCTAAAGGGACCAGAGAAGTTTTGACAACCCATGAACCTTCCCTCAGCACAGCTGATTTGCATATAGTGTAGCTAAGAGGTGTATTTGACCCAAGCATTTGCAATTAACCCTTAACTTGTCATTTATAAAGAAAAGCTTTATTTTCATTTCAGTGATTTTGTTGCACTGTAATTCCAAGAAACAGCAATTAGCTATCAAATGCTGACAACTTGCACTTAGCACTGATTAGGGCTAGATATGAACTATAAACCTATCACATTACTGTAGTGCAACAGCTCATTACCAGTCTAGCTTTCCTAGCTAATCTTTTCTACTAATTTTTATTTAGGGACCTACTGGCCAGCTCATCTGAAAATTATATGCTAATGATCCGTGAAGAATTGAGAGCTCTAAATGGTAACATGGGAGAAAAAAATAATTCTGTTTGATCTCTTTATGTTATGATAGATGCCATTTAATCAATTAGGACAGCAGAACACATCATTCCATTCCAGACCGGGTAAATGAAAAGAGGAAAGGGTGAATGTTTCACACATCTTGACTCTTCCACAGTGTAAAGGAGCACAGTCTATAGTATGAGAGAATGTTTAGGAGCACAGTCACTGAGGCAGCAGTCAAGAGACTCCTGTGGGTCTCCTGCAACAGGGGCTTGCCTAGGATTGCTAGCAGAGGGAACCTGTTAGTGACAGGGTCACAGCACTGTCCACTGTGTCTTGTGGAGAGTGTCAGGCATCCTGGGGTGCCTGCTGCCAGTTAAGCCTCCTGAAGATTTAACATGGGGGCTGGGTCTCTGGAATGTCCCAGAATCAGGAATGTGGCTTATGATTATGCCTGCCTCCTTCTCCCCCACCTGCTTGAGATTACAGAAGTATTTGGGAAACTAAAGATACTGGAGCAGTGGCAATGACTACTCCACAGTTACTCGCCTGAACTCTATGACAAATCAAAGTTACAGTAATTTCACGACTATAAGGTGCACCCTTTTGACTAAAATTTTACCCCGAACCCGGATGTGCGCCTTATAGTCCAGCGCGCCTCATATGATGGACAAAGTTTGGAAATTTGCAAACCCGGAAGTGAGAGATGTGAGCCGCGGGGGTAACCGGCAGGGCCACAGCTGCCAGGTGGAGGAGGGGCGGAGCAGCAGCAGGCATAGCCCAGCCCCGGGGAGGCGGCACAGAGCAGAAGTGGGCATGCCCCGGCCCTGCCGGGTACAGGCGGGCCTGGGGGCCCAAGGCACTGCTCCTTCTGGGTACAGGTGGGCCTGGGGGCCCATGGCTGCCACGTTGAGGCGGGGCCTCGGCCAGCAACCGCGCGGGGGGAGCTGGGGGCGGAGTCTCTCTGCAAAAAAAAAAAAGTGCGCTCTATAGTCCGGTGCACCTTATATGATCTACAAAGTTGCGGATTTTGTTGACTCCCAGGGGGTGCGCCTTATAGTCTGGTGTGCCTTGTGGTCATGAAATTACTGTATTTCTGAGATACATTGGAGATGCAGGAGGAAAAGAACACCGTCTTTCATAATGTTACCACTTGTTAATGAAAAGAAGACATCAGAGATGGAAAGACGTAGGTAGGATCAGGTATGAAAAGGTATCTGATCCATGCTTTGTTAAACTTGTGTAATTTAAGGGCATCCTGGAATAGAAAAGTAATATATTTAATAACTAATGCTAAAAAATTGAGAGCAATGACAGAAATATTTGTAAATAAGAACATGATCACGTTTAGGGGTTATCTCATCTCCTGCAGTTTCACTGGACCAGAGTTTCTTTTCTGAAGACTGTAATATTCACCCAAAAATACCAATATTGTTTCCTGTTTTCACTGGTTACAACACTGAATGAGTCAAAAATAGACATGATCACACATTAATGCCTAAAAACTCCCAAATGATGTCTCTAAAACAACCACTCAAACACATCCATTACTGGTCTGTACTTGTGCAATTCAAAACTTGGAAAATGGCAAAGCACATTATGCTGCGTGTTTTCAACACTCATCTAGCCCTGACCTCAAGACAATACGCCTTTAATATGCCAAAAACTGGGCTTTTTTTTCCTAAATATGGCAGTAGAGACGTTTTTTCTTCCTGTTGAGGAAGGAGCAAGAATCCCTTATGACTGCCCTTCTTGGAGCCCGCACAGCAAGAGGAGTGAAGATCTGCCACTCTGCCCAAATTTTTAAATCTCCCAAAAGAATATTCAGTCCATAAATATGCAAAGGTTTTCAAATGTAAGTGCCAGAAATGTTTCAATATGAGCATAATCAGACCACAGGGTTAGGAGATGTTCCTTCACTAAAATGAAGGAGCCAGAAGGAAAAAAGCACAGTACAGACAGACCTATTGCATACTATGAGGTTAACCAAGGAGAATTTACTCACACATTCAGGTATTGCAAAATGCAATGAAAGATCATTTGAGCAGCACATAACTTCATAGAATACTTAACTCTTTGTTAGCTAAATCTCTTTGTATTTATTAATTTCATGAAACCAATGTCAATACCAATGACAATAATCATTGGTAACATTTTTTAGTTGGCTTTTGGTGAAATGAAGAAGTACTTTCAAATTACGGAGTCTTAAAAAGGAGCTTATATGAAGTTTCAGTTAGTGGCAAAATTAATGGATAATACACAGAGAAGACTAAAGAATTCATTAGCTAATATGGATTACAGATTAGATATTAGTAGAAAATATTTGGTATTTTTTATTTCTAAGAGATTAATTAAAGTGAAACAATACACTGGTAACATTTATATCCATATGAATATGAACACAAAATTATTAAGAAAGTTATGTTTGTTCTGAATTTAAATTTAGTTCCAATAGAGAGATAATATAGCTGTTTAATGAATAAAATAGATGACTAATTGCTGGCCAAAATGACTCTCACATACCCACACTATTACTGTTAGAGTTGAATATTAGCTTACTATAATTTCATATACAGCCTGCAACATTCTTTATTCATAGCCCACAGCTAAATGTTGCCTGTTGAAAAGATCTGGTGGTTTTTTGTTACTCTGTTCAGTTACCTATTGTTCTCTGGTCTTCCATGGGAGGAATATGCTTAGGAACAGCAGTTTTCCCTATGATTAGCTACCAGCTATTAGTGTGATGCTCAGATTCCTTAAAAGAATCAGGTACTGCTCCACAGAGAAGCACTGTTGATGGATGGAATCTGGCCAATGGAATTAAAAACTTATTTATACTGTCTTTTGTATGGGTGTGATATAACAACATTTTAGAGGAACTATGAATTTTCTTGGGAGGACGAAAAAAACATTCCAATTTTCAGAGTACACCTAACATACATGGTTGTGACACCACCAGAGACCAAGTGAGTTGTGCTACAGTGCCACAAAAGCATTATGTCCCTGCTTGGACTATCCCTGACCCTGCTGGGAAGAAGGTGACAGTCCCTGGGAGCACAAACATTCAGATTCACAGCAGCCAGAGACTTCCTGTAAACAGCATCCTCATTGCCATGAGGCTCCCTGCACTGAGATGGGTGTGAGGAGAACAGACACAGCACCTGCAAGTGGACACACAGGACTTTACCACTTGTGTAACACAGTTGATTTTTACACACACATAAATGACTCCAGGCAAAGGAGCTCACAAAGGACTGTGTTCTGGTTTCAGCCCTGACAGACTTCGATCATGAGTAGCACAGAACCAATGAAAGCCAGTGATTATAATGTCATTGCACAGCACAGAGCCATCCAAAATGGTAGCAGTCACCTAACAAGAGAACAGAAAATCTGGTACCAAATTAACAGTCCTATTTTGTATTTAGTATGATACAAAGATTTTAAAAGTTACCAAAGAATATCCTCACTTTCTCGGTAAAACCCTCTCCACAGTAAGCAGCCTCAACATTAGCTAAAAAAACCAGGAGTATTTCAAAAATCTCACTGGAGCACAATGTTTCATCAGGTGCCATCACGTTTTCTTTCACATGTATTTCCAGAGTCAAATCTTACTCAGGTTTGATCCTCCATCAGCCCCTTCTCCCCCCATAGTTTATACATCAATGTAAACTACTACAGCTACAGCAGTTACTCCAGTTTCTTGTGACATGAGAAGAACTGTCCTCTATCACATCAGTAATGTCCACACGTGAGAGAGATGTCCAGGATTTAAGAGCTGCACGTTGCCATGATCTGGCTGAGAACACAGAGCTCCTAGAATACTCTCCCCTTCTTGGAAAAAGTGCGGTTATTTCTCCAACACCATGCCTTTGAAAACATTTTTGTTTGTTACCTATACATGTCAGCTGGGTACTGCATCTAATTCCTGTCTGCCTGTATAGGCACATAACTTAAAAATGCTTCACTGGGAGTTTGTTTGCAAGAGAGAAGGAGCTCTTGTCTAGGAACACAAATGATGCTGCTACTCTATTTATAATTGGAGGCAGACAAGAAAATTTTGTCCAATCCTTAAAAGACTGCTCCTAGGAGATTCAGGTCACACCTGCACAGAAAACATGAGGTGCTTTTAACAGCTCACCTTGTAGGGGGCCCCCTCCTTCATTCTCTGCTGCCTCTGAGCTGAGCGATGTCTGTCTGTAACAGCACCCAAAACAGCCACCACTGCTCTCTGGAACCACCAGTACGAGAGGGAGCCACAAGGGCTGATATTTCTGACAGTGTGGACACACATTTTGTCGTGGATTTTCAAAGAGAGAGAGGCTTTGTTTCTGACCAAGAGCATGAACTAAGGAATAGGAAGAAAACAAGTAGCAAATTCCACCATCCCTCAAAAATAATCCATTGGAAAATAATTTTAAATTGTAATAATTTTAAATACAGCAGGTAGGACAGTTCTTCTGATGGGATGATATGGCAAAACCAAGCTAAAAGGCAATACAGCTGAAATAGTTAAGTCTGCTGCCTAATACTAATTTTACTGAATCTTGTCAGATATTGCCAGAAAACATATCACCTGGATGGCACTTATTAAAAAAAAATTTAAAACAAAAATAATCTAACAAGTTCATCCTGCAGCACTAGAGTGGTAATTTTCATATTTCAGAAGATAGTTCTAACCAGTCTGCTTAAATCTAAAAAGTCCATGCATATTTTTAAAAATCCACTTCACATCTGTTCATTGTGTATAGACCTGGAGGCAACCACCAGCCAAAACTTTGATCATCCAGCAGAATCTGCTGCCTGATGAGCACAAGAGGATTATCTCCATTGCTTTACTCTCAAATGTGTTATGAAAACAAGAGCTTCAATAAAAAAACATCTTGCAGTTGTAATGCCATTCAAATACTCTTGAAACAGTAAGGAAATCTGGCTGAAGTATCCTCTACTTACAACCACAAAATTCTCTTAAAAGTTTCTAGGACCTATCACTCCATTGAAAGGGTGATGTCTAAACAGAGTCTAAGAAAAGAAAGAGTTTGAAGAAAATTGTTCAACTATTTGCCCAGAAAATGCAAGCAAAGGTTATGTTTATTCTTAAGTTAAAGTCACAAATACTATTTATGTACACTGAAGAGGAAAATAAAATAGTCATGCTTGTGCCACTTCAGTAGTCTCAAATCCCCATTTATTGACAAATTTCTGTAAAAACCTTTTGAGCTTCAAATTCATGGTCACAAAGCCATTTGCAACCAATCAATAGATGATTGTACTTTTGCAATTTTCACATTCACCAATTCCATCGATTATGTCCCTTGCAATTCCAAACAAACTCAAAATTAGTAACACTTAACCACATGCTGCCTCTTTCAACAAATAAGCTGTTAATCATCAAATACAGAACATGAAATATCCCTTAGCAAGGATTTGAGGATTATCTCATCTAATTACATATAAGCATGTTTTCTAATCTGTGGGTTTAAACCAAATCCCAATAAAAAAATTTCCACTGATTTACATAGAGTTTTGGATCAAGCACTGGGAGAACTTGATTTTGCAATTTGAAGAGAAAGATACCTCAAAAAAAATGTGCAACTAAATGATGAAGGAAAAAAGTTGTTAATTGAGTTAAATCATGTGGCACAGGAATGGACTGGGCAGCTGATATCCCTGCTCAGGTAGGGTCTCAAGACACACATCACTGAGACTTTCTGGATTTCTCTGACATCATGGAAGTGTAATAATCCATCCAGCCACTGGTTTTGGGGTTCCTAAAAGCAGATTTGATTCTAGTAGACGCACTAGAACCTATTTTATTGTTTATGTATATAGCTGCCAGCCATCCGCAGACACTCGACAATCAGGGACAAAGGGAATTATCAAAAGGAAGTACAGCTGTTGAAAATTGTCAAAAATTTGGACCCAGAACTCTGCACTGAAATTGCATAAGCCTAGCCCTTAACTCACTTTAAACACTTTATTATGTAACTGTTAATGGATATTTGTTAGTTACAAGTTTATTTTACTTTTAAATGATTCTACCAACTGAGTATTCCCTTCAGCTCTTGAGCTCTTGTTAGAATGCTTTGAAGTTTATATTCCTCCACATCGTTACTTAGAAATAAGAAATCATTCTGCTACTTTGTCTCGCCAGGAACAATTCTCTCCTCCTTTGTGTATTCATATCCTTGAAACACTACAGAGCAGTTGTCATCTCATCTCTCAGAGGCCTCTTTTTCCCTAAAAGCTATGAAGATCTATTTCTGTCACAGTGTTCTTCCAGGTGAGTAATCCTTTCATTTCAGACCATTCATAATTCTTCTTGTGTCTCTTTTAAATTCTCTGCAGTCTGCAACTTTTCTTAGCACTGAGATGCAGGACTCCAAACAAGCTGCTATATACTGGCAGATAAATAGAAAAGCTATTTTCTTTGGTCTACTGCAGTGCGATGACTTTTTGCTCTGAGTCACACTGGTTTTGTGCAAGCAAAGGAGGATCAATACGGAAATGAAATTTAATTTAACACATCACATCCATATGCAACTATTCATGAAACTGGAGATAACCAAAAATGTGAAATAAGTCTAATAAAAATTATTACATGCTTTTTGATAATTTGCTGCATTGTACAAGAGGTAGTTATTCCAAGGATATGACTATTTAAAAATTGTTCAATTAAACATGAAATGAATTATCACCACATTTCCATGAGAGAAAATGTATTAATGTTCAATTGAGCCTGAACCAGTAGTAGAACAGGTGAGAATAAACTGCTGGATACCCCGACTGAAGGTTCAAAATGGCATTTTAATGAATTAAGTAGAGATTAATTTTTGTATGAAATTACCACAATGGCCTATTTGGGTTCCACTCAAGCTATATTTCAGGAATAACTGCACGCTACTGGATTGCTTGTTCATTACCAGCCACGTCTGTGCTGGCCCAGGACCAAAGTAGTGTCCTTCTGTGATGCAGCTATCTGCTGCTCATAGCAATGGCTATTTAAATGCAATTAGTAATTGCTGTTAAGTCTGACTATAAACCACAGCACTTCCCTTCTCATTTCATTTTGCAGTCCATCATTATTTGCTGGGTACAGTATCCATGAAGTACTAACTCGCTGAGTGGTTCAAAGAGCATTCAAAGAGATACTTCACAAGGCCTGATTCTTCTCACTTGAACGCTTGTGCAGAGTGCAGTTTGTCAGCTGAGGTCTGTTGTAAGACTGGTGCAACAGGAGTTCAGGCTCAGTGAGTGCAACACAGCCACTTACACCCATTACACATGCTCACAGACACCACTGCTCCAATTCCTGTCACACTGCCACACTGGCAAGACCGAATTGAAAACTCAAAGCTGGGGAATGGCAGCTCCTCTGCAGCTTTTCTTTTGAGGATTTTGTCTACTGTCTCTCATTAATCTGATGATGATGCACAATGCTGTAAGATGTGTGCAGGTAAAGCTCAAACCTGCACTATCCGCTGTAAAACTATCCTACAATAAAAGTGCATCATTGGTGAGCACTACAACAGTAATTACTGGAGCATGTAAACCCATCATCTGCATGCTCCTGAGCTGCTAATTAAATTATTCTAATAAAATGCAATAAGTTTTTCTACAATCACAAACTGTGCATCCCTGATTCCACCTATTTTATATAGTTCCCTGGAATAAAGAAGAAAATTGCCTGAAATACAACGTAGCAAAGCACCAAATACAGAAAAGCCCCAAAGGTGAATATAATTGACAGATGCTCAAAGTCCTCATTTATGCATGCTGACAATGTTTCATTGCTCTTGCGGGGCAACCGCATTGCACTTGCCCAGTGACAAAGGGCATGCACGTAAGGCCAGGTCCTCCCCTGACATAAGGTGGCATTGCTACTGTGGCTTCACTGTCTGCCAGCCAAGGTTCTAGTCCACATGACATGGCTGAAAACATCAAGGAAAAGTTTCTTTGTTCCTGAGCAGACCATGTTTTGATAGCTAATTAGGAACTATTTCACATTTGACAAAATGTCCATTGATCACTCTCCTACAATTGGATCATTCAGGGGTATTTCTTAAGCTTATTTCTCTTTTTGAATAGGCTCATTTCTTCTTCCTTATTTGCTTCCCAGCTCCTCTCTGTGGATTGTTGTCTCCTCTACAAATAATTTCAGGGTCTCTTGGCGCTTTCCCACTCATTTCAGGCCGTTTCCCAGCCCTGTGATTCTGTTTCAGCTGTCTCATGTCCTCATTTTCCCCCTTTCTTCTGCTCTCACATTTCCTCAAGTAAAACAGCAAAACAGTTCTCCATCCTCTTCTAGTATAGTCAATGTTAAATTAACACAGAAAGATTTACAATTCTGAAGGGCACACGAGATTTTTTTTTTGAGGCTGTGATCTTCGTACCATATTCTCATTGAGGAGGTGCAAAAGTTAAGGAATAGAAGACAGATGAAGCAGTGGAAAGTAAAAGTGATTCAGGTTTCTCAATGAAAAACAAAAACCAAAAAAATCCTAGTTTCACGTGCTGATGAAGTAACCTTACATAGATTGCTCATTTGACATATAATTCAAATGCGTCATTAAATTGTTAGACATAGTAAGCAGACATGATTGTGTGAATCCAACAAAGCTAGGACTTAATACAAGCTCAGAAATAAGGGTAAAATCTCCAACACTAATACTAATTATTGTCCAAGAAAATCCTAACATACTCCTGAAAATGCTAACATCTTCTCTGAGAAAAATAATATAACTCATGCTAAAAATGCAAAGGCAAGGCATATAAACAAAAGATACCCGCCATTTCAGTTATTCTCATAAACAGATTTTTACAAAGATGAAGCAATTTCAGACAGATAGATACACCCATCTAACTAAGAAAAGAAACTGAGGTATTGGATCCATCCAAACCCCATTTTCATTTTTTCCAATAATTAACTAACAATTTAGAGAAAATATCTGATATAAATCTAATTCTTTAAACTAGTATACCACAACACTATAACCCAACACTTTCCCTTTTCTTTTTACTTAAAAGCAATAATATTCTACATTTGGCAAAAAAAATTCCTCACATTCTGCACGCCATTAGGACTATTTATATGAGCCATTAACTCTAAAGAAAGGGGAAAAACAGGGTAACAGTCCTAGCAATAGTGAAAAAGTATACAGTGTTTTTTGCCAATTCTGAATGCCCTTTACAAATCCTATTTGAATTTTTTCTAATTCAGTTTTATAAATGCGAAATAAACACTTGAATAAATAATTTTCCAAAGGTCATGCAGAAAGAAGGACTGGATTAACCCATGCTTTAAGCATCAGATTAGATCTTAAAACACAGTGGATCTGCCATGAAGCCTCTTGTGCAATCTTGGATCAGTCGCTTAATATAATTTTATTTTCTGCACATGAGATTGAATAAAGCAATACCAGAAGGCAAGACCTGGGAGGAAATGCAACCATATGACCAAGAAACAGAAGAGCCAAGAATAAAATTCATGCTTTTAACTCACGCCCATCTATTTTACAGACAAGACTCCCTCCTTGGATAAGCATAAGCATGTAGTTCAAAATATAGGATGCCTCTAGAAACACATCTCTAGCACATTGGACAGCACATCAAGAGAGAAGCCTATTCAATAAAAAAGCAACAATATCTGGAAGAGAAATTCATACAGCCTTGCACTTTTCTAAACAGTTTTCTTACATTCTCACAGTCATTAAAATGCAAAAAACTGATTATTTCCAAAACAGCATTACCATGAATTATCACCTCCCATGTTGCCTAGCAACTGGAGTAATTTTTGAATAGTGAGCTATATAAACCAGTATCTGGAGTTTGTGCAAATGGGTGCTCATTTGAGGGTTTAAAACACATTCATCTTGGAAATCAGAGGCAGATAATGCAGCACTAACATAAAACTGAAATACTCTTAAAAATATAAAATGGAACTAACAATTACTGCATCTCAGCAAAACCCTTCTCTAGCAGATCTAAGCCCAACCATATTTGTTCACAGCGGGAACTGACTCCCTTGCTCTTCCTTGAGCTTGCAAGTGCCCCTTTCCAATTTTTTTGAAGATATTTGACATTCCCATTGAGAAAATATTTCTTGCCCAGTCTTCTGAAAGATTTGTTCATTCCTCAAGAACAAAAGAAACTGGTGACATAAAATGGCAATGTATTTAAGTCAAATAAAAATTCTATTTTTATATATGACACTGAGCTGGAAGAACTCAGTGATTCATATCACGACAGAACAATGTGCTTACCAAGGTTCAAAATAGGTCTGGAATAGTGGCAATAATAGTGACACTGAGAGAGTAAAAGTCCATACATGAAATATATAAACTCCCAGAAATCATGGTCACTCATTAGCTACAATTATTTGCCCAGCATAGGGATTCTGATTCTTTCAGACCCATGCAAAATTTCACTTGAATACAAGAGCACCCAAGCCACATCAAACCATATTGTTTGATGTCTGAGAATTTCTACGTTACTTTCCTACAGCTTCAAAAAACAAGTTCCTGCTGAAGCTAGTCTAAATTTTTGTTACTGTTCCCAAAATGGGAGTGTATGGGGTGCTCTTCCCAAAGGAGATAGATTCCAACTGGATAGTTTCCAAGGCTTAGCTTTATGGGTAAAAATTAAAGAAAAGCAACATGTGCTGAAAAACAGCATGTGCTTCTCATAGAGACTGCAGGTGGAGAGGCAAATTCATCCCTGGCACAAACAGACCACTGAAGGCAATGCAGTGGCATCTGCTTACACCAGCTATGAAGCCGAACAAGCTATTCCCTACAACTGCTACCCATGGAGATAAAGCTGGATACAAAACTGAAGCAAAGGTAAGAGCCTGCAGTCTCTCAGAGTTTACAGAATCAAATTTTTCCAGTAAGAGAAAAACTATGCATTGTGAGTTTCCAGGTTCCCAGGAAGCCATTCAGTGCCTACTGACAGACTGCCATAAAATACTTAATGGTTGTTTAATAGCTCAGATACAAAAAAGATGCTCCATTTTGTCTGCTGCTCTGTGGAAATTTACTGAGACCACACACAATGTGCAAAGCTGTCACATAAGAAAACTCTTCCATTGTTTTCCTTTGGTCCCACTCAAAAAAGGCAGTTAACAAAAATATAATTTTATACTTAACACTGAAAGAGAACACCCCCTAGAGAAAGGGAATTACTCCAGTTAGAGAGGCTTGTCACTGCTCCAAACGAGAGGTGCCACTGAACACATATCAGTGTCTCTATCTGTGGGGTACTGAGCCTCTTCTACAACGCAGCACACGCACATCCAGATCCCCCTTCCTCTCATCTCCACCGAGGAGCAGGACACACCTGTGCTGCTGGATCGCTGAGCTAATGGTGTCTGTGCTCATCCAGCCATCCTGATTCTTACTTCCATTGCTCAGGAATAGACCACATATGGGAAAAAAGGTTTTCTGGATTCTTCTCAGCAAGAGGAATAAAAGGTTTTCTCCAAAACATGCCACCTATATTTTTCAAATTATATTTTGAAAATCCTCTTAGAAACAGGACATTAACTCTGATTTACAGATGACCAACCACTTCTCTACACTCTATAATATCTTCTTATAGGAAGAATTCTTATTAGGAGTGAACTAAAGGGAGGACTGTGGCCTGAAGAGAGCTTTGATCTTCTTTCAGCAGTACATTGATGAGAAAATATGCTGACATCTCTGACTGTGTAGGCTCAGAAGTACAACAGCTGGCAGTCACAGCAAAAAGAGATTGAACACACAGCAATTAGAAGACTTGTTTAGTAATGCTTTTCTCCTGGTCAGTCATTGCCAGGAAACACAATTGTTGTATTTGGTAACTATTCCTTGTATGTTTAGTTCTAGCCTAGTGAACATTACTGATGTTATCTTTTGTATTCCTACCGGTGACCTCTTCAATCCATAAAATCCAACAGGAAGGGAGACAGGTTTTTGATAAGCATTGCCTGAGTAACACCTTGAAGTGCAGAATTCAAGCTATTGTCAGGCTATGACAAGGTGCGTGAGCCGCGAAACATTTAATGAATATTTATATATAGAAATTTGGTTAGCCATTAACTGAATTCCAGCCTGATTAAGCTCCAGGAATGGGAATATTTCCAGAAAGCATGTTTTAAGTCCAGACTACCAAATAATTTTTGAAACTAAAGGTTGGAAGAGAAACACAGTTATAACCAATATCAATTCATTTTTACTTGCCAAAATGAAGGCAAAACCAAAGAACATGTTGAATGAATATGTGTAAATAATCATTTAAGTGGTAAAATGGGTAAAATGCATGGACTGCAATATTGCTCTGTGGATGACTTGGTCCATTCTCCGTGTCATCCTGCTGTTCCTAACTCCCAATGTCACACACCTGCCCTTCATGACTGGTAACATTCATTGGCAGTTTGATTGCAAGATGCTACTGGAAACCATTCCCATGATGCTAGCTGCTACTCCCCAGGCTCTAGGCTAGAGAAAAGCAGCACCACCCACAAAATCAGAAACTTCTCAATAGGAAAGCAGTGGGAAATTAATCCAAGCTTCCTCTCAGACATGCACACATGACGCACAGGGACAGGCAGTGATGATGGGAAATGAGCACAAGGAGTACCCACTAGGTGAGTGATTCCTCTTGTTTCCCAAAAGCCACCTGCAGTAGCACATGCCACTGGTTTACTGTGGTAAATAGGGGCTACTTATTTTCATGCACATGAAAAGATGACACTGAGATTTAAACCATGCAAAAAAAATCCACAAAGTAGCCTTAGATCACAGAAGGAATCTCATGACAAACATGCATGCTCATTATGACATATATTTCCAAGAAAAGTAAATTCCATACAACGGACAGCAAGATCATTTTCTCTACAGTGCTGCATTATGGCAGCAATGTTCCTTTTCTTGCAACAAATATGAAATGCTCTCACGTGCTTTGAAACATTAAAAAAAACTTTGAACAGCCACAGAAGACAAAACCCTAACGTGTTGAGCTTCAAACCTTAAGATCTTTCAGCCACC
The DNA here is from genome assembly GCA_013186435.1 of Turdus rufiventris. Taxonomy (NCBI): domain Eukaryota; kingdom Metazoa; phylum Chordata; class Aves; order Passeriformes; family Turdidae; genus Turdus; species Turdus rufiventris. The sequence continues at coordinate 13,824,699 of PYHW01009916.1, read as the reverse complement.
TGGGTCCTATTTCAGCAGGCTTCTTCCTTTGAAACCTATTTGTCAAACACAGTGTTGCTACCAGGTGCAAGGTCAGGTAAGGTGTCACTGAACCTCAGGCAGCTTTTGCCGTGGCTCAAGAGGGCTGCACTGACCCCAGCAGACTGTTTTTCCTCCTTACCCAAATCTACCACAGGCCCAGACACACAAACTGCTTTCAAGCACCCTCTCATTAGGCACAACCCAGAGCCCCGCTTACTTGTATGGGATGTGTTTGCTTCCATTGACAAGGGCGAGGATGACATTGCCCAGCGCTGGCAAGGAGAGGCAGAGGCCAGAGCTTCCCTCGCGGTTTTTGCTGAGCACTTTCACACAGCTGCCCAGATCAATAAGGTGCAAGCGGCTGCGACCTCCAGACACTGCCATAAACAAAGAAAGACAATTAGTGTGGGCCTCCAAAAGCAACTTCCCAGGAAAGGAAAAGACTCACCATGACTTGTGAAGAGGAAAGAACCCAGAGCCTTCCCCAATTCCTGATAGCAGACATGGCTGTAGGGGTCCTGTTAACACACTGTCAGCCTTTATGGCTGTGCATTGCTGTACACTGCTGTCTGCTCCAGACCTGCTTACAAATTCCTGACAACTCACTTGCTCCTGCAGGCTTAACTCTGTGAGAGTCACCAATGTGACTATATTTCTTTCAATATAGCTCTATTAGCCCGTACCTGAGTTGGCTTCTGTCTCGTCACTACTGTTTCTCTGTCTGGAAAACCACAGGCTGGGAATTCCTGCTTAGTAAGCAAAGATGCTTCTGTTATTTTTCCCATCCTGAACACTGTATCTTAAGAAGACCCTGTGGCATCTGTGGGATGCTCAACTTTTCTTCAAGTCTGTATACTTTCACAGTGTCATTTCAGCTAAGAAAAGTTCACCAAGACAGGGTTATGGATTGTGAAGTAGCACCTTCCTTCTAAGAACAGTTTCTGTAAAACCAGCAACAGATCCTTACGGATTTTTCTTGCTTACTCTGCATCAACATACTACTTTCAGGGTGGAAAGATGCTACCATTGAAACACCAAGATTAATAGATATTTGCACTCTTTAAAAGCCTATGGTACAGAAGAGAACAGAATCACTATGTTGGAAGAGAGAGCTAATAGCAATATATGAGGACAGAAATACACCTTAAACAGCAGCAGAAATACTTTCACATCTGAGTTTACTTCTATGAAAGTCAATTCACAGCCATTTTGACACAGGATCTCAACTTGCACATTTGGTAAGAAAAAAGAGAGAAGATGAATGAAGACAGAAGACCTCCTATGGGATTTGTGACTAATATTCCAAAAATGTATCCAGTATCTCTGTCAACAATTGTTAAGATACAGTGACTTCTGCTTCTTTGAAGTCCTGTTGCTTCTTCAGCTCTATCAGGTGTTAGAGCTGAGGAACTAACACTGGACTTCTATGTATTCCTCTCACCAGAAAGTATCCACAGACACTATGGGCTCCTGCACTCACTGCAGAAAATTAGGCTGCCTTGGGGAACCAGTATGGCACCTGCACCTCTGAACTGATCATGGAGGACCTTTGTCTTCCCTCTAAGAGTCCTTAAAACCCTTAAAGAGTCTCTAACTCCTCTAACATCGCTATCCTCAGAAGGCTGGAATTCCTTACCTGAGTGTCTCCCAGTCATTTATTTAGAAAAACAAAGAAATTCATTTAGTTGCTACCACAAGTGACTGTAGGTGACTTTACTGAATCATATATAATAAATATTTCTGTTGCTGAGGTTACCAGATGTTGGGGAACCAAAAGAAAATGGAAGAAATCACTACCTTTCAAAAGCTGTCATATTGTTTCCACATATACTCCTATTACACAACTTGAGGAAATCCAGAATAAGATACTGGTTGTTTCTTTCTTATTTAATTTACATATTGAAATAATATTTTTGAGTTGTAGATTCACTTGATTACTCTGAAAATGAAGTTATTTGTTAGGCAAGTTGTCCACTAATGTGGCTGGCTACTACAAAGAAAAGAACTGGAACATCTTAGCGCTTGGGTTTTTTCTATGGTCACAGAGACTTTGCAGAGCTGACAGCTGAAAAATGACAGTGATCCAGTTCTGCCACAATGTCATTTATTTCAATGGTGCTAAGCCTGCTTCATGACATTCCTGGTAATGAATCTAACAAGGAGGTAAGTATAGTACCAATGCCTTATTCTAACAGTTGTTTTTTACCAAAATCACACATTAGCTAGCCCTTTAATCTCTTATCCTTTAGAAGCTGGGTTTCTTTTTTATCCCCTTTCTTCCTATCCTTTTTTAATCCTGTTACTGGAATCTATATATCTGTACTATCTTCATGTTTTTTTTCTGAGAAGTCCTTCATTACAGCAGGAGACAGTGATAATCACTAGGCGCCCTTTCTGAGCAGCTGGAATTCCCCCTCATTCAATTATCAGTGGGATCTGACCCTGCCTAGCTTGTAAGGCCACTCAGATATGGGAACTTGAAGACAGGAGTATGATATGGCCAGGAGACAGATATAACTAGAGGTAATGGGCAAAGCATGCCGTATACTAATCCAACAGGGTCATGTCTTCTTTTTCTGAAATTATAGCCACAAGAAAATAATATTTTCCCTTTTATTAATGGTATTTGAAAGTAGTAGAAAAGGACTCTGTGTGTGCCTCTACTTTGGTGTGGTAATACATATGGAGCATTAAATAATTGCAATAATTATTCCCTCAAAATCAGCCATTTTATTCCTATAAACCAGTCTGTTTGAGCATTCACTGTCTTCCTTTCCACCACAGGGTAGTTAATTAATAAACTTCAGTTAATTGAGATTTCTGACTGCCAATTCCACAGGGGTTACTACTTAAATACATGCAAGCCACATTTCCATTTAGAGCAACTTTCTGTTTTTTCCTCCTATAAGTACAGTCAATGCAAATTTTCTTCATTTAAACATTAGACATTAATACTGCAGTGGGGATCACCCACTACACATCATGCCTTGCAATCTATTCCTTATCAGCATAACCTATGCAGAGCCAGGAGCTGAAACATAGGTTGTTTCTGCAGAATTGCTTAAGCCCATGAATTTCAAAAAGCAGATGTCTCTGGTGTGTTTCAAACAAACATTATTCTCTGTAAAAAAAGATTATTAAAAAAAATAAATTTAGTGTCAGAGTTTTCTTTTTCAGCAGGGGTGCTTCCTATATTATACAAATCTTCTATCATTGGAATTTACTTACAAAAATCCCTCTCCATATATCTTCGCTCATAAAAAAATTGGGAGACTTGAAACAGAAGACAAATATAATAAAAATATAAATGGTGTGAGAAAAAAGAAAGATTTGAAAATTATACAAACCTAAAAGTAGACATGGAAGCACCTTCTCCTCATTTAAAAGTGGGATATGGAAGTAAAGACACAAGCCAGTGAAAGCATACATGGCAAAGAGAGGGAACAAGCCTATCTGAAAAATCCAGACCCTTTACAATGAACCACAAGAGTCCTTTGTGCACACATAGTTGGGCCAGCAACCAAAATATCATGTATCTCTAAGAAAGGGTGTAGTTTATGGGTTGTCAACATCAGCTTCCCAGTTTCTGGATTGCCCAGCATTAGCTTCCACACACACTGCCCAATTTAGATGTCAAAGAGGAACAGTTAACATATGGGTGGCAAGGAATTCCAGTCTCCACAATATTTTAATCCATGACCTCAATACTATCCGTAAAGATAATAATAATGGCCAATTTGAAAAGCACCTTTTTTTTCCAGATACAGAGGCCCACACAGGGCTGAGAACTGCCAGTGTTTCCACAAGAACAACTAAACTAACAAGTGATGGCAATAATCCCCAGTGGCTTTTAATGGCCTTTTGGTGGCGCTTCACCAGGCACGGGCAACCTGCTTGTATGGATGGCCCCACTCCTCCTCAAATGGAGAGCTCTGCTGATTTCCACCACTAAAGAATATTGTCTGCAGGCCCAGTTTCCAGGCAGGCTGGAAGGAGAGGGAGAGGAGGAGCAAGAGGAAAGCTTACTTCCGCCTTTGCCGCTCTTCTCCATGCGGTACTGATAGATGTGCAGTGTGAAGAGCATGTGGGAGTTGCGGTGATCCTCCTCATCGCAGTCCCGCTGGCTGCTGCGGCGGGAGGCGATGGCAGCGTCCAGGAAGAAGGCGGCTTTCTCTGCCGTGGGGGCACGGAGCTCGCTCTGGTTCTGGAGCTGCAGATAACACCAGGGAGAAATGGCTGAGAAATTCCCACACAGGGAAACACCTCCATACAACTTCCCGCAATCAACATATGGTGTGGATGCGCTGGCTTCCACTGAGACCAAAAAGGAGGAGGTGCTCATGGAATGAGATGCAGGGACAGTAGCATGCCATCCAGGAGCCCTCATGGCTAGAAGTAGGGGAAAAAAATTGCAAAAGACACATCATTAAAAACTCAACAGCCAGCGGAAACAGTGGTGTTACCCTTCAGAAAGTGTTAGAAGGAAGCAGTCCACAGATAAATCTCAAAAATAACAGGGCTGAGGCGTGTGTTCTGCCCCATGGCACATGAGGAGCAGCCCACTTCGCACCACAAGTTTATTATGCTCACAGGCCAGGGCAATCCATTAAATGGAATAAGGCAGGTGATGTACAAACACTCATATTTGCTGATCTCGATCCCTGTCACCAGCCTGCTCTTCACTCTCCTAAGTGCTCTTCACTTTCCTAAGTGACAGACAGCATAGGAGGGCAGATATGAGCCCTTCCTAACATTAGGAATGAATGTATGTTTCATGGCACCTAAGACTAGTTTGTCTGTGCAAGGGACACGTGACTGTGCAATCTGATGGCATTAGTTTTGGCGGTACACAGAACTGGCCCACAGCCCACAGGATTTTTCTTGTCTGGCATAAAAACAGCAAGGAGTTTCCTGTTCTTGGGGTTTGTTATATATATAAAAATGTATAGTATATATATATAAAAAGTATATATATATACTATATATATACACTATACTATATATAAAAAAAAAATATATATATAATATAGCTGACAGTTAAATTCTCCAAAAGATAGTATTTCTGTTTTCTCTTTACAACCATTAATCAGCCTGAGGAGGGATAAAGCTGAGGCTGTGCATAGGATTCAGTGACACAGCTGAAGGCTAATAAGCTCTCTCAGGAAAGAGGAAGAGGGACAGGAAGGAGTTAACAAGGCCAGCACAAGGCAGTCTGTGGGCTGATCTCACTAATGTAAGCAATAAGAAAATGTGCATACTTGGAAAGGTCCAGTGACAGACAGTATGACATATGGTGATCACTCATTTGCTACACACACTGCTGATTCTGCATATCTCTATGGCTATAATATAATATCCTCCCTGCATCTGAGGACTTGGGGAATTCAGGTGTATGACACAAGACTCCAGAATATCTTGTAAGCACACATAAAATGGCTTCTTTCCTTGCAATTTAGTTCAGTCTTTCTCACTGCAGAGATGCACATGTGTTTCATGGAGCTACCTCGTCTTCCCTGATTTAAAATAATTCACTTTTTTTATAGCTGTACTGTCTAGCTTTATGAAAATAAGCTACCATAAAGGAATATTTTTTATTATTGTTATTGTGCTAAAATACCTTAGTAAAGAATTACAGTAGTTTCACGAATATAAGCCGCACGGACTATAAACCGCATCTCTGGGTATTGGCAAATATTTCGTTTTTTGTCCTTAAATAAGCCGCACCCGAATATAAGCCGCTCTGTCGTTCATAGTGAGGACCCGCGTGCAACAAAGTTGCCAAATAGTAACAGAATCGCAGCAAGGCGGGGGGATCACTGGTTCAGCTAAGGCTGTGCAGGCTTGCCCCGCTCAGGGCTGCTGACGGGGCCAGGACGGAGCCCCCTCCCCCGCTCCCATGGCGGCGGGCAGGGACAGAGCACCCCCGTTCCCATGGCGGCGGCAGCAGGGACGAGCCACCCCCGCTCCCATGGAGGCGGCGACGGGCTGGAATGGAGCCACCCCTGCTCCCATGGCGGTGGCAGGGACGGAGCCACCCCTGCTCCCATGGAGGCAGCGGCGGGCTGGGATGGAGCCACCCTTGCTCCCGTGGAGGCGGGCGGGCGGGGACAGAGCCATCCCTGCTCCTGTGGCAGCGGCAGGGGGCAGGGACGGAGCCACCGCTGCTCCCATGGTGGCGGCGGGGGACAGGAATGGAGCCACCCCTGCCCCCATGGTGGCGGCGGGCGGGGACGCAGCCTGCGTGCTCCTGCCGCAGCAGGCGGGGGCAGGAGTCCCCCGCTTACCCCACGGGCCGAGGCGATGGCAGCACGGGGCCCCCTCGTCTCTCCCTCAGGCTGTGGCAGAGGAGGGAAGGAGGAACCTCCCCCGCCGCCCCCGTGGCACAACAGAGTAACAATTTGTAACAACCGCGAAATGCCGGCTTTTACTGGCAGGTTGCTCGACTCGGCACCTCGGTTTCCACTTCAG
>PYHW01009916.1:13702326-13818178 GCA_013186435.1 Turdus rufiventris | reverse complement strand
TTAGCCGCCCCTGAATGTAAGCCGCATTTCCGGTGTGGGAGCAAAATTTTAGTTAAAATGGTGCGGCTTATATTCGTGAAACTACTGTAAGCTCTAAGGAGATGCTGGTTGTGACACAGTTATGTAATACATGCAACATACATGTGAATTCTTAACTGAGCCATCCATCACCCCAACGGGAACTGTGCAGACCCAAGTTTCTCATATTTACTAGACTGCACCAGTTACTGGATACCAGAGGGTGAGATCTCTTATAATGTTTCATAAAACACTATAGTCAGGAGTTAACTGACAATCAAAACTCTAATTGTTACTTGCAATGAAAACACAACTTTATAGTTCTTAGGTAGAATGCAAAAGAATTGAAAGTATGACCTAAGTATACCTAAAAAGCTTAAACTACAAAGAGACAAGAAACAAAATTTATTACTTGCTGTTTAAAACCTCACAGTTCATGACTCATGTGGATGTGAGTCATGATCTCTAGATGCTTGCAGCTGGATACATGACCCTGTAGGTCTGTTCCCTTTTCCCTCCATTTCCCATCCTGGAGTACACAGGGGTGTTCAGGGTCTCAACAGAAGCAGCCTTTGCCTTTCAGGTTGCCACAATATTTTCAAGCTCCATCCCCTTCTTCTGCTCTCTCTTCATCTACTCATACAAAAAGCAGATTTACTCCCTCACAAACAGCAAAATGGAAGAATAGATCCTGTTTCCCCTCAAACCAAGAGAGGGGGAAAATACAGGTCTGCTGAGAATTTCTCATAGATACCTAGAAAACAGATGAGCCAGTAACTCATTGCCTGCTAAAACTCCAAACCTGAGAAGAGTTAGAGTTTTTCTTGACTTGCTCAGTTCAGGAATTTACTTCTTGACAGCAATTAATAAGTAGCAATTAATGCTCCCTACAACACTGCTAATGCAAATGCTATAAATAATGTAGTTTATAAAGAAATAAACAGCCGTATTAACAGCTTACAGCAATTTGTGCAGTACTGTAAATATTTTAGTGTGCTGTTTTACAAAAGAGAGATCACACTTTTTTTTTTTTTTTAAGAATGAGGTGAATTTTTGCTTGCACTGAGTGTTTTCATGTTTTATTGCAAACACCAGCCCTTGCTCAATATCAGTTATACCAGAGGTACAAATATTTAGGCCAAGAGAGCAGATGGCCCTGCAGCTGCAGGTCATAAAGTTCTTGCATGTTTTAAAGTAAACACTTTAAAGTCTATAAACTTTATGCTCTGGGTAGTTCTTGAATTTGAACCATCTCAATAGCTCCAGAAAAAACCCAAAACAGTCATGTTACTTGTTTCATTGCAAAATTAATCTTGGATTCACCTGCATGCCACAAATGGGGTCTTCACAAAGGTAGACACCTGGGGACTGCCCATCTTGCAGGCTACCTGTAGCCACTTCTGACAACAGGTCTCTCAGATTTTCTTCTTTTCCCCACACTTCCACTGCAGAAATCCGGACTGAGAAGCGTGCTCCTGTCTTCTCTTTGCGTTCATTAATCAACTTGAATAGCCACGAGATGGCACAAGGAATTATCCCAAGATTTTGCATGGAATCATCCTTCCCAATCATGGTGTATGACTTCCCTGTCAGGAATGGGAGAATGAAGAAAACATAACATCACATTATTCCCAGGGCCTTGACAGCCTTCTGCCGTAAGAGATTATCCTGCTCAGCTTCATGAAAACAACTTCACTACAACAAGGACAGACAGCAATGGGAAAATATAGGCAGGTGGACAAATTGGACATGGAAAATGCAGATGAAATCTTGAGCGTCTTTCAAAAATCATTACCCCATGCATTCCCCTGACATATTCTGTTCCCAAGGCAGGGTGTTGCAGGCCCCCCTCTTGCAACGCTGCAGCCTCTGATGTGGTTGAATCATCAAGGGAATTGAGCAGAGCAGGAGTGCCATGGTCTCTAAAAACCTCTACTTTGAATACTGCAAGTGTGGTATTCTTTCAATACCATTTTACTTCAAAGCACCAAATTGTATTTCAAATGCTGGAGTTGAGATTGACATAAAACCTGGTCCCAGAATCACACAGATGTAATTCATTCAGAAAAAAACCCCCAACCAAACAACCAACCAAACAACCAAAAAACCAAAACAAAAACAAAAACAAAACAAAACAAAACAAAACAAAAAAACAAACAAAAAACCAAAAAAAAAACCAAAAACAAAAACACCTAACCAGGTATATATGATCACTTGGTGCAGAAGTGGGTCCATAATAATTAATATTTCATCTGGGCCAAAACCATCCCCTGGTTATGTATCTTTTAACTCTGCGATTATAGCTCTGGTTTGTCTTTGGTGTAAAAATTTGGTGATTAAGAGCAGGTACAGAGTCCTATCTAAAACTGCTTTAGGTGTCACTACATATAATGCTTTTAGATAAGTTTTCTAAAGCTCCTAAATTTATAAGCCAAATGATAAAAATATACATCCTTTCAGGCAAGTACTTGTGGTTTCTTTACCTTGTTCCATTACTTTGTTGAATCTATGTGGATAAAGATCAGTGAAAAACATACTTCTATGCACATGCTTGTGTCAAGGTCTGGGTAGGTCCATGGTTTATGGAATGGTGGTGGTGCAGTTAACCAAGCAACTGCAGAGACTCAACTCACGCTTCCCAAAACCCCAACTAGGATATCTCTCTAAAGGATGTGTAGCACTTGTGAGAGCCTGTTATCTGGTGGGTTCCTTTTCTCTTTCATTTGCACTCCTGTGTTTGGGAGGTCACAGGGTGGTTAAATATCGGAGAGCTCATCCTAGTGTCACTCCTGCATGGTCCAGAGGGGCCTTCTGGTGTAACTGGAACACCAACCTGCTCCATTCATTGTACCAGACCTGGCTGTATTGCAGCATTCAGTGGTATCCAGGTTTTGTTGTCTATAATTTGGGATAATCATCACCTGATACAGCTTGATCTTTACCACCTGCAAAACTGAATTATCCTTTTACATTACATGTGTACATCTGTGGTTCTTTGAGACAGTAAAGAATGGAGATCATTGCACACATGCAATAAACCCCTCTTCATTCAAGAGACAGTACTTCCAAAACTAGATAAACATGAACAAAACATATGATTACTCTCAAAATCTAGTTATTTCAAAATAATAGTGTGTTAATGATGATGATTCTCCTTTTTACTGTCCTTCCATGAATATCTGAAATGCTGCTGAAGCATGTCCAAAGTGTGAATTTTGATCCAACAGTAACATTCAGTTAGCCATTAGAATAATATTTGTTAGAAACACAGTAGGAAGAGGTCAGTAATGAATTAATTGTCTAATCAGGGAATAAATAGAGTATAAATCAAACTATCTGAGTGCCCAGTCACACTCCATAAGAGTGTCATCACAAACATCAAACATCTGAGTGAATACTCATGGTACACAGTTTGATAAAAGTAGCATTTGGGCAAACCCTCACCAACACCAAGCACATTTGGAAAACTGTAGATCACTGTTGGACCAGTCATTAATGGCTGAAGACAATGCAAGGTAAAATTGCTATAATATTTAAGGGCTGAAATGAAGGAATACTTCAAAGGTAACTTCTGTTCCAAAGAGCATGCTGTCCAACATTTACACAATAAGCAAAGTGAATAAATGTGTAAGAAAGTGGTGAAGATGTAGTACAAGATCATGCACAGGTACTTTCAAATACGATCAATATACACAGACAAAAGAAAGCTTGTTTTCCTTAACATAACAGACTAGCAATCCTGGGTTTAAAACATACATTTTACTGCTTGAGTAGGGAAATTTAGCAATACCAACCAAGCTTGGCATGACCAAAGCAGAACACGCAGCCATCTGCCCCATTGACCACAGACTGGATCACTTCAGCCACAGTCCCAGCACATACTTCAGCCTGTCACAGGTATTGGGGAATAAAAAGAAAAAAAAAAAAAAAAAAAAGAAGAAACAGGAAAGAAAGAAAACAAAAACATTAACATTAACAATAATATGGAAAATCATTATTTTCACTGGAAAGTGGTAGCAATGTCTTCACTGCTCCAGATATCATGTTGAAGTATCAAAAATCTAATCCTGCTTGTCATGTTCATGTGACCTGTGCTGTTGATGGAAATGACATTACTTATGTAAGCACATGAAGCAGGATTTTTGCTCTGGATCAAGTAAGTTTCATTTGCTGATGCATCAACATCCTTTGTGGGGTTAAAAAAATACACATATTGTAAGGGGATGTAGTTGGTATGTTAGAACTGCCTATTTAAAGGATTTTTAAGTGCTCCTGCAGGAACTGCTTAACAACAGTGGATGAAAACCAATCAGAATTCAGTTTAGGCCTTGATGGGAAGCACTTTGCATTTGACAACACATCAAGTTAATTCACACTGGCTCATGGCTACTTCCAGACCACCTCTAGAAAGGGACTGTTCACAAGCCAGCTCCTTGAACTGCATCCAGGCATTAGTCTGCAAGGTGCTAGCTGCTTGGACCAGGACTAGGTGAGGGAGTGACCTAAGGACACAATTATGTGACAGTACTTTAGATGGCCCTGTGTCTTAGCTCTGTTTGGTTTATGAATACAGAGCCAGCCTTACAGGACTGTTTCCTAATTATACTTTGCAATGTTACTTTACTCTTTTACTGTCCTCATGACACCTGTGTAACATAGTTCATCAAACCAAAGCCTAATAAAGACAAGAAACCTGAATATATACTCATTAATAAAGACTTGTAGTCTAAAATCTCCATCTTCTTATTGCAAACTGTACAATAGAAAACTGTAAAAAAAATTCCTTTATCCCTTAATAGAGGGATCCCTTAATAGAGGGATAATAGTTAATAGAGGAAGTGCATTAGAGAACTGTAGTTCTGATCACAACTCTGTAAACACCAAACAGTAATACTTTATATTGCATAGTAACTTGTTGATACTGAGGATTTTCCTATTAGGCATCATTTAGCACATTTACTGAATGTATAATTTTAGGAGAAATTATTTACAGTAAAGAATAAAGAAAGCACACCATTATTCAGCTAAAATTTAATAAATCAAATTCATTATTGATGATCAATGCAGACCAAATTCAGCCCTGGTATAAGTCCACTGAAAGTGCTACTGCTGCAGCAGAAATCAATTTGGCTGCGGTGCACGCTGCTGCTTAGATAACTCTTGAGATGACACAGGGCCTACCTGTGATGCATCTTGAGGGAAAACCGCGTCAAAAGCAAACATCTTGGGTGGAACCTGGCTGCCCCTCTTCTGGAAAGCATTCTGACCTCCACAGGCCAACGGGTCATACAGCGTGATCTGCTTCTTGCGGGGGTCAACTTTTAGGAAAGAGCTGGACTCAGACGTGTCTCTGGAGAGCGTGGAAGAAATGCGCACCATGACTTTGACCTGGCAGCAAACACACAAAGAGATAAGCACGTTTCATTAGTCTGTTGGTTGCTCTATAACCAGTATGTTGCATGAATTTTCCAAATACACTTGACCACTAAACCATATTTGCTTGTTGCAGCTAGTGGAAGTCACTGAATATATAGGAAGTATTAGACAGGATTTGTCCTAAACTACAAAGTGAATGAAGGCAGAACTCTCAGTCTATTTCAACAAGCAATTTGTATATTGAGAATTACAATGCACATCGTGGTGTTTTAGTGTTGATGCTACCCAAATACAATGAGGAAGTATTACATCACCTTGTCTCATTCTCAATATAAATTGAAAATTAATCGTACCCTGGTGGCCCAATTAAGAAAGCTGAAAGATATTCTAGACTGCTAAGCTTTCAGAACTGCTGTGGTTTCTACAAAACAGCCTGATCAATAAGAGCCCATAAAAGCCAGATCTATAATTTACACCTTTACAATTCTAATTCAAATGCAAAGATGAAGTGCACAGTTCTGAGTGTCATAATCAAAGAGCTGTGAAAAGAGTCCCATTTTAATGGTCAGATTTTGAAATTACCATCAATGGAGTGAATGTAACAAGCGATAAAAGATTTGTTAAAACATGCTAGCTCACAACTCATTAAATAGCTACATAATAAGATGTTATTCCTGAGACAAAAATAAATCTTCATAGATTTAATGAGGTTATGCTGTATCCTTAGCTGAGTTGGTAAGCGATATAGATATAAGTAAAACTGATTACAATCAATTTAGCTTTGGTTTTCCCCATAAATTCACCAACTGAAGGCTCGTGAGCTCCTGACTTTAGAGGGTGAACATCACCTCTCTGCCAGTTTTGGTAACACCTGCACACACTTTTTCCTAGAGCAGATTGACTTTTACTCCAACTAGACAGAACTTTTATATTAATGCTCCTTAATCATATGTCACTGCTGTCAAACCCACCCACATTTGGCATGCAAGTGACAACAAAGGGTCATGTCAGTGTAGGGTGGGAGAACATCTGCTGCTGGAATGGCAGGGAGGAGGTTGTAGCCCCAGAAGTTGGGCTGCAGTTCCTGTTGGTCTCACTGAGACTGGTGCTCTTTGTATGTAGGTCTCATTTCCTACTGGCCCAAGTTCATCCTGCACGCAAATAAATCAGCTGCTTTGAGAAGGAAAATCTGGAAAGATTCATTTTTGACACAACTTCTTTGAAGACAACAGAATGAGACCAGAGATTAACTGGTATTATTCAGTCTTTCTGTAAATTCTGGTAATTTGACTTCAGTATTTTTACCTGGCAAAAAAAAAGTTATTAAATTATGAAATGATCACAAATCTGCTCACACAATTTCAGTTTTACACAATTATCTGAGAAAGACAGGAAAAATACTGCTTGGGTAGGAATGTGTTCTCCTCCTCCTCAGCTGAGCTGCTTATGAAACCTAACCTCCGACTGTAAAAAGCCACCTCTAATGTCTTGCCAAAGGCATTCTTCTGGACCCAGCCCTAAGCAGAGCTGACTTCTCCTGAGGACAACAGCAGCCAACACACCCAGTCAGTCCACATGAACTGGGCAAGGTCTGTTTATTCCAGCCCTAGGTCTCCTGGAAGATCGGAAGGGAAGCACTGGTCAAGCTAGCAGGGAAGGAAGGGAGTACAATCATAAATCCATGGGGAGCAAGTAAACAAAGGGCAGTATCAATCTTGTGCTGTTCTCCTATTTTCAACTTCATATGCCTTTGGCTTTCTTTTATTGTATCCCACCTTTTTAAGTAGACACCAATATCAGTATTAGACTGATCAAATACCAGTATTAGACTGATCTGCTGGAAAACAAAATAAATGCTATTCTTCAACAACTTTAAATAAAATACTTGCTTTAAAAAGTTCTTTCCCTAAAAGTTTATGTGTATTTTTGGCTGCTGTGAAACCATATCCCTAGATACTTGATCTTTGTGTGCAAAGGAGAGTTAACTGAATACTCTGGGCTAAGTTTTTTTGGGTTTTGAAAAATGGACAGTGTGTGAAATTTAACAACATTTATATACAGGCAGTCTAAGAATTCTTTCTGGCCTCAAACTGTACGGGCATGCAGTTTTAACAGCAGCTACACCAGCTTTGTTATGGTCTAATATCACTGGCATGGGTCTGGATTTAAACCTGTTCACACAAAATCAGATTAATACCTGCCACTTCTTACTGAAGTAATATTGCAAATCCTCCTAACTTCCAACAGCTATAGTGATAGAAGCTAAGGCATCAGATTCCTCTTTCCCAAGAGTAAAATACTAATAAAAAAAAAATTACTAGCATCAGATAAACTGAATGAGCTTTTATTAAAAAAAATAAAAATAAAAAACGTGCTCAACTCAGAAGCCCCAGGAACTGCCAAACAGCATATATTGTTCCTCAGCACTGCTGAATATAGACATTTCTCAAGAAAAATACTGCTGTTGTCATGAACCTTTGTACTTCCTGTGCATTGGGGATTTTGGTTTTGAGACCTAATGGTTCACACAATCACAGAATTGCATGGGTTAGAAAAAAACCCCATAAGATCTTGAGTTCAGCTGTTAACATGTAACAGCCAAGTCCACCACTAAGCCATGTACCTAAGTGCCATGTCTGCACAGAATCCAGAATAGTTTAGCTTGGAAAAGACCAGGTTCATATGTATTAGAGCAGAGAAATATACTGATCACATGTGGGTATCCTCTCAGCTGAATCACTTCTTATTCATCATGAAGATGTCTATGTGCCTTGGGACACCAAATCATAGGTAATTCTGCTCACCTCCTTTTAGATCAGCCTGCAGGAGCTGTCTCCATCTGAGTCAGTTGTCTGACCCCTTTGCCGGCAATAGAGAAGAACCGACATTTCCAGCGCTTAATTTGCATGTTCTGTTTTATAACAGCTGAACTCCACAAATACCTCTTGCTTTCTCTAGAGCACCACAGGTATCTTAAAAGTTTACCTGACATGCTGGTGTCTACATTGTAGGCTGCCTAAAGTTATTCTTTTTTCTCCAAGCATAATTAAAATTCTCTTTCTGGGCAGCAGAGTGCCTGGCCCAAATTCCATAGCCCAAACACACACACACAAATCTGTGTGACAGTCTCCAGGAAAAATCACATGCCAGCAAAATAAAGATAGGCACAGGAGTGTCATGGACACAGAATATCAGCAGCAATAATAGATTATTTGAACTCATTTGGTACTTTGTAGGCACTTAAATATTCTACCAGGCCAGCTTCACACTCATGCAATCCTTTCAAATTGCTCTTGATTTACATTACATTAATTGATAAAACAATTAGATCCCATCTGCACAGACTGTATGTCCCCTATATGCCATGGGAGCTGCGGCTGTAACAAAAACCCAGTGGGCAGGCAAAATACAGGCAAACTTCAGTCCTGAGAAACACATTCAGAACTACATATGTAACAGTGGTACAATAAACTAGGCAGACCGAAACAGATTTTAAAACATCTGAATGAGATACATCTTTTGAGAAGACAGCCAAGCTTGTGGTCTGGGCATCAGCCTGGGACTGGGGATCTAGGACCCCTTCTGATGGCTGTGTCCAAATGCAGCATGACTGAGCTTTTGTTGCAGTCTTTTTCACACTGTCCACCTGTACTTTATGCTTTCAATTTATATTTAAATAAAGTATAAATTCAACTTCCCTTTAAAAAGAAGAAAGAAGGTTTTCTGCTTCACTTCCTGTGTGTCATTACTACTTCAGTCCACTGCTACTGTACAGGAGGCAGAGTCACAGCTTGCTTCACTGCTAGGCACACTGAGAGATTCAGTCACTGCCTGGCCTCAAAGAACTGGCATTAGCCATTTTTTCCACACCTCATTATAAAATATTATTATGCTTGTAACCTAAATCCAAGGATTCAGGCAAAGCATTTCCCAACAGCGGTTATGACAAGAGTAAATCAATTAATAGCAGTGGAAATGATGGGAGACCACAACCCCCTGCTCTGCTGTTTCACAGTCCTTCATACAATTTATAGCTGGGAGGTTAGCAGGGGAGGCTTAGAGGCTGGCCCCTGAAAATCCAAACCACAGGGGAGGCAGCACAAGGATGGGTAAATGTAACTCAGCCAGCTATGGGGATAGCACAGGAACTTCCTGGACTTAAAAGACTTCAGCTCAATTTAAGGAATAGACAGGCTGAAGATCGTGGTGCTGCTCTGGGGAACTCAGAAATACAGTATGGTTAATTTGAACTGAATTAACTGAAGAGTGAAGTTTAAGAACGCCAATACTTTATGCTTTCAATTTATATTTAAATAAAGTATAAATTCAACTTCCCTTTAAAAAGAAGAAAGAAGGTTTTCTGCTTCACTTCCTGTGCGTCATTACTCCTTCAGTCCACTGCTACAGTTTCCCACTAATCTCTTGTAATTGAAGCCTCTGAGAGATACCACTTGCGATTAATGGGACCACTCGGTCTGCCAGAAATTCTCGTTTGAATTCCAGTGATCAGGTCTTGGCACTGCCCAGCCACAGATGTACTCTGACTGTTTCTACGGGGAAACATGAAAGCAATCTCCTGAGACATGCACTCTTGGCAAAACAAACAACCTGGGCCTAATTTTGATCTAATGTTACACAGATGCAAATCTGGCTGAAGTCAGCAAGAATTACTCTACCTTAGGAGTGGAGAGAGAGAATAAAAGAAAAGGTCACTTACTCTGCATCACTGCTGTGCCTTTTATAGGATATAACTTGACTTCTCAGTTATGCTCATGCCAGTAGCATTTTTTAATGTATTTTCTCTTATGAGTTTACAATATTTTACTGGACAACTATTTAATCCAACAGCATTTACTTCTCTGCATTTCAGTTCCTGCCTTCAAAGACATGACTGACATGACTTGTTCTTACATGAGTTCTATGGTCATTGAATTCCACAATATTACTCCAGATGTGAAATGCCACAAACAAAAGCAGAATTACAGCTCTACTGTTCAGGCTTCCTCAACAGGTTGGGGTTTTTTGTATATTTGTCTATGTACTTGATTTACACATACATGTGTGTATTTCAATTATATACACAGTTTTTTTTTAAATGTATACATTTCCTGAATACATATAAAAACACTTTTTTTCATAAATTTCTCTCTAAACAGGAGTTCTTGGCACTGAAGAGTTCCTTCATGGGTACCATTAAGTAGCATCAGTAGCATTCCCTAGGAAGACATAGGGAAATTGCTGTATTATCATTATGCTACTGTAAAAATAAGCATAAAACATTTAATCAATTTTATGAAAATTTCAGTTGCCTGAACCATTTTTCTTTCTCCTTTTTTATCTAACGCATCCCTAAAAACACATCTACTGTTTCTCAAAGAAGGAATTTGCTAATTGCAGGATTTTCCCCAGATAAACTCCATTTGTGACCTGTCGCAGACCTTTTGTTATGTTCATACTCTGTGGAGAAGGACAAAGGTTCAGCACACTCTGCAAAGTAGAACTGGTGCCAAAGAAATAAAAAAAAAAGAAAGCAGAGTGCAGCCACTGATGCTGCCATGTCTCCTGTGCCCACAGGGGTCTGTCTGCAGGACCAGCAACAAAATGAGCAGGGAAGATGGGAGAGGTAAGCTGTGTCAAATCCGTATCACACACACAAATAGCTGCAAACACAGACTGGAATGAGGCATCGCAAGCAGAGATCGACACTGGGGATATTACAACTTCCTTCTACTCTTGCCTGTAAGATTTCATTTGGGGTTCATTTATCTAATTACTGCAGGGACGGGGCTAGACAGCTGTTGCTTCAGGCACTGTGCTTGCCTTTATGAGCTGCTTTTCTCATCAATCATTTGAGCAGCTTCTGCTGGATGTGTTCTGGGTAGTGGTGGGAGGCAGGAGCTGCAGTGCAGTCACAGGAGAGACAGGCCAGCCAGGACTATTGAGCTATTTCAGCACTCCATCAATGTAATGGCAATCACTGGTTGCAGGAACAGCCTTATTGAAGGTTAATGAAGAGTAGGTTTGGTAATTTCTCACTGTTACCGTTGTAAATAGTAGTGTGAGGCATGCATTTTTGCTGTAGCCAGCCACGAAGTACTACAGCAGAAGAAAATCTAGGCCATCCCAGATGCCTGCTCACACATTCTTTTGCATGAGGGATGGAGAGTTTGAAGCCTCTCTATGGTGCCCAGAGGATATGAAAGATAGGAAAGCACCTGTTAAGTATGCTGAAGGATTTTTCTTACAGATCATGAGAAAATTAGTTGATCGTGCTAGCATCAAATCTAAGAGGTCAAGATAAACAGACTGACCCAGAATGCAACAAATGCAGAACTGTATGAATGGACATTGCTTTAATGGAAATATGGTCACATTTAGATAAAAACACAAACAATTAAACTCGTGTGAATTATGCCAGTGCAATTTGATCAGGAAGTGTGTGCAAACAGGCCTTGTTGTCCTCTCCTATTTTCATAAAGGTAACATTCCTAGGCTTCAGTGCTTTGCTTCAGCATAAATCAGAAAACACATAGTCCTGATCACTCTTGCTGTTGATAGAAACAGCTATTACTGATACTAATGATTTGGAAAAGCAGTGAAAATAACTGAAAAAGCAATAGCATTAGAGCATGCAGGTGTCCTCTTTTGTAATAACAGTTCCTCTGTTTCTATCTTGTGTAATTGCTAAAACTTTCCTGGCTCCACCCCATCCTGTACAGCAGTTTGGACTTCTAGTAATAATGGAAGCACACACTGTACCTAAACACCAATCATGTTATTTAAAAATTTGCACTTATCATGACTGCTCATGAGTTGGACAATGCAACTTTAATAATGAATTCAGTAAAATCTCTAGTGTGGAATATACCCAGGTCACAGAGCACAGCTCAGTGGTTTCCTGTACGGTTGGTGGCTGCAGTAGCTGTGAGTTTGTCACTATGGTTTGGTACAGTTGAAAGACAATGCTGAGCATCAACACTGTCTGAAACGAGCATATACATCAGACCAACCATTCAGCTCTAACATTTCCACTTCAGGATTTACTAGATTCTAAATTAACAGAGAGCACTGCAACTTTCTTCTGTTATTAAAAAAAAATAAATTTAAAAAAACCAAAAGACAAAAACAAAACAAAACAAACAAAAAATCAACAAAGAAAACATGAGGATCATTCCATCATGGAAAACAGTCTTTTCTTAAGGCTCCCCACATGCAGACTGGGTTCCTGGCTTTCCCTTCATTTCCTTGTGATCTCTTTAAGGTAAGTCTGTGTTTCAGAGCTTCACAACTGGGCAGCCCGTGTGTTGCCTCAAGCAGGAGGAGGATTTTTGCCAGCTTCTGACATTCTCCACATATCTGTACCTATGATGGGACCAGCAACAGCCTAACTCAGCCCATGTACTGGGATTAATTTTTTTTTTTTTTTTTTTCAGAGAGAATATAAATAGCCTTCAACAATCCCAGTATGAATAACATGGGATCAGCTGGCAAATCTTGTCCTCCCTGCAGTGGATCTGCAGGTATGTAAGCATGCACCCACTGTCTAGTACAGTGAGCAGATGCTTACTTAAGTCTCTAACACACTAAAAAATTTGTTCTGCTTCCCCCACTCTGACAAAAATTATTTCTCTGTGCACAGTACAAGTACAGTTCACTGCCATGAATTTCAAGATCTCATTTTTTCCTTGGTACCTTTCAAAATCCATCATATATTTTGCCTCACTTCAATGATCGTTTAGAGCATTTCTCCCCTTCCTTTCTTCCTACTTAATACAATTTTTTTCAAAAGGGTATCTATCACATGGTATCTATGTAATAAATTTAACAAGATGAAAACTGTTACCTGGCACAAAATTGAGGACTGCAAATTTTCCCTGTAATTCTTGTCCACTGCTATGGTTTGGCCATATCCAGTCTCCAAGATGCTCCCTTGCCCATGTTAATTTAAGAACCATGACTGGAATTGTTTGGGGGACACAAGTGCCCAACATCATGCCAGGGACCTTGTCAACAATGCAGAACTATCATGATTGAGTCCCAGTGCCTAGGAATATTTCCTGTTCCTGTTTAATTTATTTTATAATCTCTACCAGGTTTAGTTCCTTCACAGTAGCTGGTATGGGACTGTTCTGGATCTATGATGGAAACGGTGTTGATGACACAGGGACATTTTAGTCACTGCTGAGCAGAGCCTTTACAGAATCAAGGCCTTTACAGTGTCTCATGGCACCCTGCCATCGAGTAGCCTGTGGGTGCACAAGAAGTGGGGAGGCGACACAGTCAGGATGGACAACCCCAAGTGCCTGAAAGGATATTCCCCACCCTATGGCAGCTCAGCATACAAAACTGAGGGAAGAAGGAGAAAGAGGGAGATGATCAGAGTTATGGCCATTACATGTGAGGAAGCCCTGCTTTCCTGGAGATGGCTGAGCACCTGCTTGCCCATGGGAAATAGCTGTTGAGTTCTTTGTTTTGATCTGCCTGTGCATGAAGCTTTTGCTCTTTCTAGTAAACTCTTTATCTCAATGCACAAGTTTTCCCTTTTACCCTTCTAATTCCCTTCCACATCCTACTGGGAGAGAGTGAACAAGAGTCTGGGTGGGGCTGAGCCGTGGTTAAGCCACAGAATTGTCCCAGTCACAGATCCTTGCACAGCTTAGCCATGTTTAGCATTCTCTAAGTTAAATACAAGAAACTCAGTCTGTGCAAGAGTGGCCTCCCAAGCATGTGATGTGCCATATGTTGCTCTGTTCTATTCCAACCTGGCTTGATATCTACGATCCTACAGACAGATCAGCCAAACCCATTAAACACATTTGCAGCATCAGCAAGGCATGCTCTCTGAAGGAACTTCTCTACTCCCGTGATTGATGACAATGCTGCTGTCATTGCTGCTGCCTGCATGAGGCTGCCATCAGCCCCCTGGGAAGAGGGGAGACAGCAGTGGCGAGTCCCTTGGCTCTTTCTTACAGGCCATGCTCTTAACCTGCTGCTGTGCAGAAAGACTGAAGAGAACTTTGCTTTGCTTATTTAAGCTTTCTCTTAGAAACTTGCCCTTCCAGAAAAACACGACTGAACTGCCTCAGCTGTCACAAGGACTGGTGTTGATAGAAAGCAGAAGCAGTATCAACCGTAGCAATATCTCAAGCACGTGCCTTGATAATTATGTCTGCTATATTATTTCTTAAAGCCCCAGTTTCCCTTTATGTGAAGCTGTGTAAGAGGTACACAGGATGCAGTTTGGTAAGTATAAGCAGCAGGTCATCTTACCACTAATTAAAGAAAGTGTGGCACTGAGAATATTATATATATTCTCAGGAGATGAGGAATTCCAAGATGAACAAGGGTCTGTTTTTTTATCTAAGGAAACAAGAATTTCTATGGAAAGAATGCAGATAAAAGACAAAGTTTCCCTTACACATGCCTTTGAGATGTCTTTTCAGTGCTAGAGAAACAAAGGATATACAGGTATTGCAAAGAGATGTATAATCACAATTGTAAGCTTTTTCATTATTTATAAAGATGATCTCCATGACTGCATACAAAAGAAGATTCCCCAGTCCGCACATAAAAGTGTACACCATGGCACCATAAATAACAAGCAGCAATACAATCAGACAAGAAAGATTTACATTATTTAAACCAAGCCAGAAGTGAAAAATTGCAGTTTAATGCATATAAGCGTGGAAAAAAAAAAGATGTGCAAAACTTTGGAGTGGCAGTTGGTAAAGACAGACAGTAAATAAAAGGGACCATTCTGACTAGAAATTTGGGAATTCACGGTGAAGAAACAAATCCCAAAGAAAGCACAGGGCCACATTGTGAATGAGAGTTAATATAAATGGAAGGGGGTGCAATCATCATATTAGGCAATATAGGTGAGAGGTCTAATAAGTGCTTGGGTATTCAGAGGAGAAATCCAGTCTCCAGAAGGAATGTAAGCAGCCTCCAGCACCATACGTTGCATGAACAATCGGTAGAAAGTTCAAAAAGCAGAGCTAGATGCTTTAGTGAGGAATGTAATACATTATAGTGTCATTGAATTCAGCAATAATTCCTCATTTACCTGCAAGTATATGAGATGAGGATTTGACCTTAGTTAGGAACAACCAGCAATAAAATTAAATTTGGAAAATAAGGAAATTATAAAATCTGAGTCCAAGCAATGATATGATCTATATTGCTAGTGAACATTTCACCTGAAGATCCCTCAGGGCTTTGCAGTCTTATGACAGGATCAAGACATATATTTACAATTATTCTTCATTTTCAATGGCAGAAATAAAGCTTAAGAGTAAACGAATCATCTAAGATCCCAGGAAAAGTGTGCTTTACCTAAACAGACTACCTGAACTCTGGTTCTTCCGTTTCTTATCCCATAACTCTAGGCTATAATGTTTACAAGGGCATAAACATAATATTAAATTTACTTTTTCTTTCATGTTGTATCCTATTTAATGCTACCCTGATGCTTATGTCTTTGGCAGTGATACAGGAAGGCACAATAACTTCAGAGTCCAAGCACCCACCCAGAATTAATGAGATCCATTTGTAATGCTATACATTATCTCAAATTAAAAGTGCTTTTTTTTTTTTTTTTGAGCCATAACAGAAATCCCTGCAACAGACTTTTTTGGTGGTGTTTGATTCTGCATTCCCTTGAAAGAAACAGAATTATTTATTGTAAATGAAACAAGAGAAGAGAATAGAAGACAGGGTCATACAAGATGCATCTGAAGGTTCATATACCCTGTAATATTCCATCTCCAAAGGTGATCCCACATCCCATCCCACTGTGGTAGGCTGCACTGACATCCTTCTGCTCCCTCCCAACCTGTGCTTTGCCAATACCTGTATGGCTCACGTGCCACTGGCTTCCTATCAAGATGCAAATTGGGAGGAACACATACTAGCAGGAGAAAGCCACAGGCTCCCAATAAATCAGCTTTCAGTCTAAATCAAATCTGCAGCCCACTGGGAACACTGCTGGGGTTGGGTATGTTCACAGTGCCATTTGTCACTCCTTTTGGAGGTGGGGTGAGAACTGCCCCACAGAAGCCTCCCCTGGGTACATACAAAACATGAAGTTGCCTCCCCCAGCTCTTTCAGAACCAGTTGCTGAGGCCCTGGTTCTTGCTTGTGCTTCTCAGACTTTGGGCTTTTTAATGCTTTTCCCAGTCCTAACATTCTATTGTTTTCTGACCAGTAGTGAACATCGTATTGGGATTAGAAGACACTACAGCCTGATGCTTACCCCTTCAGGAAACAAAATCCAAGGAAGTCATGTATCTGAGCAAATTTGTTCCTAAAAGCAACCACAGCCTCTGGTGATACAAGGATGCTCTTACACATTTGGAAAAACCCAGACAGGTATTAGCCAAGTCTACACTGCTGGTTCTAAGGATCTCTGTGTATTTCTCTGTGATGCTGACTCCCGGGCATGCATCTGACTCCAGGTACAGTTCAGCTCATCTCCACTGCATCCTGTGCTCCCATGGGAAGAAATCCAGGTATGCAGAAAACAAGGATGCTTAGCACAGATCCCAGCCTGTCTGATCACAGAACCAAGATACCAGGAGTGTACTGCTTTCCTGTGGTTTTTTTATTTTGTACTAAGCATACACAGAACAAAAATGATACCAAATCAGAGAGGCAGCCAAACAAAAACAACAGAAAGAAGACTGAATGGGAGCCCCTGATGGGAACTAAATGCAAACAGTACTTTGACAAATGGAACTTGTCTCATGTCACAGAGAGCCACTAACGTCTCTCACCTTCAGCTGCAGTATAACAGCATAACATTGCCACTGACCCTCCTCCTTGATAAATATAACTCTAAAGCAATGAAAAAACAGCCAGCAAAGAGCCATCTGCCTTGTGACCCACACCACTAATGATTTCATCCACTGTTTGCTGCTTTGTTAAATGTTGCAATAAATAACAGCAATATTTGTGAATAGATCAGTAACCAACCACTTGCCCTAGAATGAATATCCAGTGCCTGTTAGTAGGCTTTCTCTACATGCCCTCGGCTGTAATCCTGCAATCTTAATTTGGGCAAAATTTCCATCATCTTCAACATCAGCTGCCATTTTCTGACTTCTGAGTGCTTAAACTATGCAACCTTAACATTCCTTTATACTGCTGTTTGTCAATCGAATAATTCATTCTGCTGTGTGCAGCTTAGGAACTGCATAATCTTCTAGCAAGTAGCAGCCTTTAATGAATGGCACCTGATCAATAATGCAGAATTCAACATTTGAGAATAAATAAAAAAGTCTTTTCCATGAGAAGTGTCTGCAGGAAATGTCAAAATCATTTATCAAGGGTCCCAGCTGATAGCCTGCAGCTGCTGTCCACAAGAATTATAAAAACATACATTGTTGAGTCCTGAAAATATGTTTTTCATACTGAATATAACTAGGTTTTTTCCAAAAAATAAGGACTTATTGAGTATGAATGCAATGGTCTTTACCAGAGTTTTGTTAAAGTAAAACTTCACCACAATAGTACTTTGTCCCTAAGCTACTAGTTATACAGGATTATTTTAATTTGATTTCCAGGTGCACCTTTAAAACATTCCTCACTGTAATTCTAGACAGGCTGAGCTTCTTAATACAAATGAAAAAATGCATTTGTATTTGAGATCTTACAAAATCTCAGATTAACAAGGTAATCAGATAAACATTACAAATCAAAACAAGGGTAAGCACCTTATCTCTTCCTGATATCTAGGTGCAGCATGTATCAAAGGAACAAGCAGTATTTACTGGTTTGGAAAGCTTTTACATTTCTTAATAAATGGTCTAACAAGGTAACTCCAGCTCCTTTGCTGATAATTCTCATCCAGAAGTATATAGAGTAGTTGAGTGGTACAATTCACAAACATGAGCAAGATTATAAAACTAGAGGTTTAATGAAGTTTGCTTTAGACCTACATGGCTTTAAACCTTTAAGTGGCAAAGTTGTTAGATCCTGAGTACTGTGTGATCAGTTTTCAAAGCATGTTATTTAAATAGCTAAGAATAATCTCATCCTGGACTATACATAGCCCAGCAAGGCTTCTTTAATTGCACCTGGGATGCAGCAGGATGGGGACTGCAATAGCTTTGTAACCTTACTTTCCAAAGATCAGCCTCTTGATCAGCTAGGAACTGCTTAAGAAGGCTTCACTTTTAGCTAGATAGAGCTACACTGGCCATTTGATTTTTCTGATGCAGACAGAATAATCTGATGGTAGATAAGAACAAGTGGAGAACCTTGATGAGGGTGGGCAGGTCACAATTCTGTAGCTCCATCTCTCTCTGAGCTGGGTGACAGAGCTGGCTGCTACATCTCCTTTAAAATCTGAAGATTCCCACTTTGGTTACCTTGGTGCCTTCAGTGGATAAAAATTCCTGCGGAGAGCCTGCAGCTCTGTTGATACTACTGGAGATGCAGTAGCTATTACACCAATTAACCTGCTCCTAAATCCATCTCTTTAAACAGTGCCTTTCCATCTATGACAATTTCTGTGGTGACACTGCTATTTGTCATTGGTGGTACTGCATGCCAGACAATGCCTATAAAAGTAGCAGTCAGTGTACAGGTTTCACAAATGATTGAAGCAACTAGCCTTTTCTTGAGCAACAAAGGGACATTTCATGTTAAGATAATTCATCCTCCATGCTTGTCACTACTGTAGCTTTGTATCAGGAAAGAAACATTCTTTGATCCTTGTAAGGTTTTATCACTCATCACAAAATAGAGATTAATGAAGAGGGAAAAGGGGGGGATAGGGATGACTTTTTTTCTTTAAATTAAAAAACATCTTCCCTCAACACATTAGAGCATAGGCAGAACAAATAAGCAAAGTAAAATATATCAGAATGATAAAAGGGAGAAGGTACCACAACAAATTACACTTACAGAGTCATTTTTAATGTGCAGCACAGAAGGAACTTTGATGAAATATTCAAACTTGAAATCTAACGTGATCCTAAATCAGGGAAGGAGACAGATCTACTGCCTGTCTGTCTGGTGAAGGATGGTTTTATACTACTAAACCTGAAAAGGGTATGTCTAGAAATGACTTGAGCCAGACTGATCATATACATCAGAATGAAATGTGAGAAGTACAGAAAGTCAGTGTGGCCAAAGCCAGGCCAGACTCCAAATCAGAGTCATGCCAACCACAACAATATTCAGATTTTCACGGGTGGAGCCAAAGTCCTAACTTGGATCAACTTGGGTTTTCTTCATTTATTTCAGTACATAAAACCTTCCAAATAGTTCCTGGAATCGACAGCATTACATTTATTCAGAATGGAGCACAAATCTGCCCAGCTGGGAAGCTTGAGGTAAACAGGCATAATGACAACTATTAAGGTGAAAAATTAACAGCTCAGGCTTTTAATTGCATGTCTAAAGCTGCCTTTATCACCTGATGTCCATTAATAAAGCTGTACTTTAGTCCTTCATTTTTTTAAGGAATGCCCTCACAGCAACACTCATCTGTGAGTGCTGCAAACCATGCAGCCCTGTACTTACCTATACCACAGCCAAGTATCTTTCTTTCTTACATAGTATTTTTTCTATACAAATCAAAAATTGGAACATAGATCTTTAAACAGTGTGCATCTCAACTTTAAGTATATTTACATCTAGATTTTGATGCCAATTATTCCATAAGATAAAACTAATAATTAGTAATATTTAATGGTTCACACTCTTTTTTGTCTACACCACTGCTATTCCTGTATTTCTGTTAAATGCTGCTCTGAAATCTGTTAAATTCTCTTAAATTAGCCAACTGCACACTAGTAACTATCCAGTAGAAATTTTCGTTAAAAGAAGAAAATTTGGAAAGATTTGAAAAGGAAATTTATGTAATGTATGTCATGTAATGCAAAGGAAATTCATTCCGTCATTAATTTCTACCAATTTGTACAGATGTTTCAATAAATGTAGTCTCTGTCAAGGTGCTTCAGGACTTCCCCCATTCTGTGTGCAGTAATATAAAACAAGGCATGTTTTCAATGGAGTGGCTATCTCAGGATGTCCTCAGATATTGTGGGATTCAGTAAACCTCTTAATAATATTTTAATTATGATGTTACAATTCATCATGTCAAAACATAAACATACAGATTATATAAAATTGCATTAGGAGACCTTACAGAGCCCTGATTAATGGTCTCATAGGTTGTAAAATTAATCTAAACTGTAAATTTATTCTGTGGGCTTTTCTAAAATGTGAATTACTGACTTGACACATTATAATAACTCTTTCCAAACTATTGTGGTCTATGGTTCAAATCTTTTCTGTATAGCTCACCGACATGCACAGTAAACCTAATTTACTATGTCTCTTCCTGCATGAACATCCACAAGCTGCCGCATCCTCCCAAATGTATTCCAAAACATTGCAAGTAACCAGATGGACAAAGGCATAAGGAAGAAAATGCCTCTAATCAATGGTGACTTCCAGATGAGAACAACTCAGAATCCCTCTTACTAGGGATTACCTGGCAGAAAATTTCTACCATTAACAAGGTACACCAATGCCCAAATATGTGACAAGGAATCTGCTCTGTGAATCAGCTCCCTTGGCTCTCCCATGATTTCCTTTAGAAACAGGTAGTTTATTTGTTGGTTCAGTATGCAATGATTTTCCATAGGCTAACACAGGAGAGAAATTTCTAATACCTGGTAGATTATGTCTTGATTAACATAACCCTCAAAGAAAAAGCCCCCTGAACCCAAAACTTTCAATCACCTTAAAAGACTTCCGAGAACTGAAACAAACCTCAGCCCATTTAAGAAACTGTAGAGTCTGGAGGCAAAGAAGCCATTCTGGATCCTGTGGCCCTAGAAACCATTCAGATACAGCTGGATCAAGTCACTCACTCATGGCTACTCGCTGCTGCAAACACCTACAAAAGGCATGGAAATATTGTCCCCTCTCCCTCAAATCCAGGGATGAACTCAAAGCCTGCCCTGCTGAACGTAGCTTTTATTTCCCTGAAGTTAAAATTCCAAACTCAAATCAGACAACATATTTTGCAAAATGCTCGTTTTTTCCCTGAGTAACAGAAGGACTCTCACACATACCCAAACTGAAAATTTGTTTCTTGTTGAAATATACAATTGAAGCTCTTTTGGTTACAGGAAATAAATTACACTTCAACTTGACAACTTTCAATTACATTTTTAAAGACTCAAAACTCAAAATTTCAGGGTTTTTTTAGGTCAGAAATTTAGATTTATTTGAATAGAAATAAAAATATAAAAGACTAAAATTTTCTGAGAAATACTGAAATTATTCTGGATTAATTTTAAAAATCTGCGTTGGTAAAACAGTGTTTTCCTCCCTGACTTAAAAAAACCTTTGAAAAGATGGCCAATATGATGTATTACATAAACAAAAACATTTATGAACTTTAAGTACTCCATACCTATAGATAGTGTAAACACAATTTTTTGGGGGTGGGAAAAAAAAACAACAAAGCAAACAATAAACCAACCATGAAACAACGGACTAGAAAAAATTTCAGCTATTTTTAGCTCAATTACTAGTTCCACTTTCATCCATCAGTTTTAAATAACTCAATTAGATTAATATTGGCAAGTAGCATAACCTGATAGGTAGTAGCTATCTTGAAATACAGGCATTAAAACAAGAAAAATGACATTAAAAACAAAGTTGTTGCTTTAGTAGAACCAGACCTACTTACTGGGCATGTATTAAACACTTAAGTGCTGAAAGAGTTAAGAAAACCCAAGCTGAAAAAAAAAAAATCCAGCTATTTTAAAAAATATTTACACTAGACTCCATAAAACTTAGGAAAGTAAGATTGAGGAAAATTATATCTATAAAGAGTTCAAATCACACAATTCTATTATCTTCTTGAGTAGTGTAAAGTGTATTTTGCAGAGTTAATCTACACTTCATTACTCTCTCTAAAAATGCATATTCAGGGCAAAGTCTACACACATACACTACATTTTCCCATTAAAAAAAAATATCTTAACATGAAGCAAAATAAGTTTTGTTTCTTAAAAAAAAAGATACCCCCAAAATCCAGCCTAAAGGTCAACACATTTTTGTGCAGAAAATTTTGACGTTTCTGTAGATGTACATGACATACTATTCTAAATCTGCATTTTCCAAGGAAAAAGTAGGAATGCTTTCCACATATAAATCTAGGACTGGGAACTTTAGTAGGCAAAAGTTTATGAATAACAGGAAGATGAAGCCAGCTTTTCTATTTCTAACATTCCATGTTCTCTTTGAATTGTCAAGCAGGGGTGTTAATACAAAGCATTTCCCTTCAATATGCAATACTCACTACTGCATAAACAACCAAACTTTCTACACACCATGTCACCTAATTGTCCACAACCGTCAGTAAAGAATCCTTCCTCTCATTTTCCCAGCCAATGCTGCTTCACAGTCTCCAGCTGAGTTGAAGATGTCCTTTAATCCACCAGGCTATGGCCTTTGATAGTCCATCAGGAGACTGGACTGTACAGACTACTGACCTGATCTTTGCCAGTTACAGACAGACATGTACATGAGTTTGTATGGATCTGCTTGATGTCCTGCAGCTGAAACTGTGCTCAATGCCTTCAAGGATTCCTTCCATTCCATTTTACATTTTTATACTACTCAAGTTGCTGTGACTCATTAGGTACGTATCATTATTACTTTGCAAGAAACTCAAGCATCTTGAAAAGTTAATCTTTCTGCCCTCAGCATCTGACAATCAACAAACCTAAGACATAATTGAGCTAAATATGACTCTCTCCAGAAAAATTCTATGGATTTTTTAATGTAATGCATTAATGCAAATCAATATAGTAATTTTATTTATATTCAAATTGCAAAATTACTCTCTAAATTGCTGAAAGAGTAAGTTTAAGTAACCCCAAGACTTGCAGGATCTCCCCTTCCTTTCAGTATCATTCAGTCATACAGGTGTGCTAGTCTGACCTAGATATGTGTCCACCAAAGCTGCTTTACCACTCCTCTCTGCAACTGGACAAGATGAACCCACCACCACAGGGAAGGCATAAAGGTGCTGAACTGTATCCATCTGGAACAAATGGCACCGTGTAAGTGTCCAAACAAGCACAAAAAATGCTGCATGGTATTGGTGGTATTTCTATTCATCTACCACAAGCAGAGTTTGAGCAATTTTCTTGCAGTTGTCTATCAGCACTCTTCATTTCTCACCTGGGAAAGTTCTAATGCTATTCCAGTCTTAAGTCTTTTCTGGACAGAGATGGAAACCTGCCAAAACACGCAGAAGTACTGTGAATACTGTGAATGAGGTGTGTTAAGGAGTCCTCTGGGACTCCAGACTCATTTTTACACAAGGTCTGAGCAAGGCTGTGAACTCAGATGTCCAGAGGCAGACTGCTGCATTAACCTACTGTGCCATTTGCCTGCATTCATAACAAACTCATGCTGTATTTAATGGACAAGGCTGTACTTCCTTCAGCCACATGGTGACAAAAGAAGTGCTATAATATTAGTCTGTAGTGGGAAAAGTTCCATGTGGAGCCATCTTTTGCACTGACAGAAGATGCATACTTTTCCACTGACACCACAGAGAACAGTAATCAGAAATGAAGGGGGATTTTTTCAAAAGCCTTCAATGACCCAATAAGGCTGCCACTGAGGCCAGTGATAAAATTCCTTTTGCCTTCACATGAATAGGAAGAGAAGTGGGTCCTTGCTGTGCTCTGCCAAAGCTTCTGCCCTCTTACCCACGTGTTATGCCATAGCTCAGACTCTGTTTTTCCCAGGTCATACAACCATAACCTACTCCTATATGTTATATTATTTTCTAAATCTGACTAGAAAAGTAGATCAACAACACTGAACAAACTGATGGGAAAGATAAAAACAACAACAACTGCCATTAACAATCAATTTTTCAGAGCATGATGAAAGGGAGATATGCCTCATCTGAGAGCTGTAAAGATGCTGCTCTAAAAAATACGGAGATTGCTGATTGAGCATTCATATTTTAACACCCTTATTGTGACCAACCAGTAAGCATATTTATCCAGTGGATTCACTGCCATGAAATTAAAAAAGAATAGGGTTGTTTTGGTTTTTTTCCCATTTCAATCCATGATAAATTCCTCTTTATTTTACTAGCTCTCTCACATTGTATTAACGGAACTTTATGAAGTGTTTGCCAGGCCAAAGGCTAATCTAATTACATAGACTTTTCTGGATCAGAGCCATTTGTCACAGACTATTTCAGTGACTTGGCTTCTGTCTGTGGATGTATGTTTCTTTAGAAAATGATAAAATCAATGTTCTCTCCCCCAAGCTGTGAGTTTCCATACTTTTATATACAGCCTTCTGAAAACGTTCCAAATGTATTTCTAAAATAAAGAAGAAAAATAAAAAAATAAAAGTAAAAAAATTTTTAGCATGATTTCATCTGAAATGATTGTTTACATTGCAGAATTACTGTGTATCAAATAAATATTTTTCTGCCTGGGACAGTCTTCAAAAATGTTCATTAAGACAGAGATGCAACTTCCTTTTCTCTTCTCACTCTTCCTCCCTTCTATGATTCCCAGCTGCTTAAATCATTACTTTTCTGCAGCAAAGCAAATTTCTACAGTGATGTAGAAGACTGGTTTATGTGGTGAAAGACTCTGACTGTGTGCTTAGGTAGTCAAGAGAAAACCCACACAGGTATGATGTACCTCTTGAGGGTGTAAAATGTCTGTTGAGGGAGTCAGAAACAGAGGTCAAGTTAGATTCATCCTTCTCCTGTTCCGGTAGACGAAACTCCGTGTGCGAGTCACGTAACAGCAAGCTGTGTGCGAGTCATGTAACAGCAAGCTGTGTGCACGGGACAGCTGCACATCCACTCACGTGGTGCAGGACCCCAGAGTCAGTCCAGGAAACATGTTCTGCTCCAGATGCACCACTCCTCCTCCCTGGCACAAGGCACAGCTAGTTAGAACATCAGTCAGCAGGGCAGAAAGCGAGGAGGACACGTCACCCAGCTTTGAAACTGGGAGATGTAGTTTTGGCTGTGGGGGAGCTTGAGATGAGGCACAACTGCAGTCAGTCCTGTGTGCATCATAGAAGGGTTGACAACCTTGCTCAAATCTTAAACCACACTAAAACCGTGACTGTTTGTCCCATCTCTGGCACTGCAGCCCCGCTGAGGTGCTCCCTCACCAACTGTTGATTCCCACAAAGTGCAGAAAGTCTACAGAATTCCTAGATAAAGACATGGTTTTCTGGAAACAACAACCTTTGAAGTGTTCAGTGAATTGAACACTGAAAATCCAAAAAATCCCAAACAAAAGTTATGTAAGACTGACCTTCTGAGGTCCTTGAGAATATCTTAGCTCTAAGGCATTAAGTATTTCCTCATCCTCAGCAAGAACTCAGAGGTATTTCAGGCATTCATGTTGATGCTTGATGTTCATGTTTCTGCTTTGTTACACAAAAACTTCAATTAAGCTATTCAGCTACCAGCCCACCTGTATTCTAACGAAGTAACTTACTACTGCTTCTCCTGCTCAGCGTCTTTTTTTGTCTCCCCATCTCTTTTCCTCCAACTCCTAATAATTTTGCTATAAATCAGATGACCAAAAGTGGAAGAAGCAGCAAATGTGACAATACCAGAGAATAAACTGATAACAGGTTGAGAAACATAATGACATCTAGAAAAGGTGAAAGTGCAGATACTGCCAAGGAACCTGGCTTCTAGTACTGTCACCTTTAACAACTTTCATACTGGTTTTTGCTAAAAGATGAAAATGAAACCATTCAACTTAGATGGTTGCTGCCAGTCTGTCTGTCTGTCAGCCACAGAGAGCAATTTGGTTTCTGTATTTCTCTGCAGCAGCACAACAAAGTCATTGAGCTACTGGATCCAATATTCTCACAGTACCCATGATACAGGGGGCTCCCAAGGTAGAGCATCATACCTGGGAAATCTGTATTCCTACTGAACAGACCGAACTGGGATCACTGTGATAAAGGCATGCCAAGAAATGCTGCAGGAGCATGCTCCACTCCAAAAACTCTCAGGCAAAAGCAACAGTTGCCAGCAGGACCATGGAAAGCACATGAGAGGAACCCTGCAGGTCTTGCAACCAGGAACAGAAGATAGTGCTAAAATAAGGAAGGTCAGGAGTTGCCTAGAGCCCCCACTATCCTTCATGTCATTCCCATGTGAAATGAAGCACATGGGGGACTGAGAACATGGGGCAGTACTACCCATCTTCAGACTCTGCAGCCTGAGGAAAGGCAAGGAGCAATTTATGCATCTTGTTTCTGGTTGTGTTCAAGTTAATTTTAAGTCACATTGCATCCAGCCCCAGGGTTCCAGCGAAAGCCCTGCACAGATAACCCCAGGCATCATTCAGGTAATAGATTTTCCCTGACTAAAGCTAAAGAGTGTTTTCTGAGAAGCTGCAGCATACACAGAAGAGAAACCAAAACGCTCTAATTAAAGGCCTTCTTCTGTTATCAGAGGATATTGGATTAGTGTAAAACCACATCAGAGGAAGCTAGTTAATCCATGTTTGGTTGATTTGTACACTGGGGAAGCCAAGAGATTTTAGCAGTCACTATTATTTATAGCAGTAAATGTCACTTTAATGACAGAAAATCCAGCATTATTTTTTTCTGCTGAATTATGAGGATTTTCTTGTTTCAATATGTACGTATTCCTAACCCTCTGACTTCTAAAACAGTAGTATAAGTATACTTTGATTTGGGATGTTAACTTCTAGAATATCCATGGCACATTAATTAATGGTGCTGATAAACTCCAGAGACTTGCAAATAGGAACATGATGTACGAGATGTGGTAAGTCGTTTCAGGAGTACTTGAATTTCCCATGACAACAGCTCTCTTGATGGAGGAATGGGCCAGCAGAGCCAAGATTTACCTGGGATTGTTCTAGGATTATTAGGATGCATCCTGACACAACACCTACAGTTATTTTCAACAGGAAAGCATGAGAACTCTGTCATGCCCCACTCTATGCATAAGCCAGAATGGCCTATTCAGCTTTTGAGTTGTTTTCTGGGTAAGCATACTAAAAAATAATGAGCACACCTCTAGCCACACTCTTTGTTAACATGAAAAAGGGGCTCCTCATTTATGGTCCTGAAGTTTCCACATTCCAGGTGGGTTGTTTCTGGCCTTTTCTCCTTGGAACAGTTTTTAGACAAAGAAGTGCTTGTATGTTTCACTAACCCTTACTTTATACTAACCCTATACTTGAGCTTTCAGGCCAGGTGATATTTTTCCCCTTTTCTAAATGAATGCCTTGTTCAACACATTGTTGGTACAGACAGAAGAGAGGTATACTGTACCATAAGGGACCAGTTTACATGCAGCAATACACATTTTTTTATTAATGCAATCCATCATTTACCTTACCCTCCCTCTGAAGAAAACAAAAGGATCAAATTTATACGTAACTGCCCAATGCAGAGATTTTTGTAAGACTTGTTTATGAAAAGAGAAACCAGCGTGGGAGTAAAATATAATTCATAACATACAAATACTTCCTAAAGGTACAATAAAGCTCATAGCATCAGCAGAAATAAAAAGCATTACAGGAGAAATAGTAGCAGATCTTCACATTAGAAGGCAGTAAAGAAAGATCAGGAGGGGAGGGTAATGGGGAGCTGGTAGCACCACCCTGGCCCATACTGTGAACAGCAGCATTACCTGAACAAGAGGGAAGAGAATGTGAAGGTTCTGTCTATGGTAATTCTGTTAAGATGCTGTTTCTGGCAAGCAGCATCTCAAATACCAGCTAATACAGACATTTGATATTGCAGCAATGGCATCTGCACCAATTACAGTTCTTTTGTATGCCTCTTCATATAACCAGTGAAACTAAGTGAAACTAAGTTCTACTTCTTCCATCTATAAAAAAAAATTAGACATGATGTATCAGGCACAAACTACTACTAGATCTTTAGCAGATGTGAGCAGAGCTGACCTCACAGAACTTTGCCTTGACCTACTCACTCTTGTCTTCAACTGTGTTTAGGCATCTTCTTCCTTTTTTATCAGAGTATGGTTGGTAGAACTGCTGGGGGGTACTCATGGGAGTGAAGACACAGACTAGTGTAAAAGTCAGATTCCAAAAAAAGAAGACAACATGGAAAGCAGCCCTAAGATGAATACTGGAGGATGAAAAAGTGGCAGTAAGTAAAAGAGCATGAATAGGACATATTTTGGAAACAAAGGCATAAGGCAATGAGGGGCAGGCTGTAGCGAGGGGCTGAATTCTGTAGCGTAAGAGTGGCATTGCAGTCCAAAGAACTAGAGACAGTAAAATGGGCAGGTTGGAAGAGTTAAATATCAAAGCCATTAATGAACTAAAATGAGACTATAAATCCTTTCAGGTCTCTCACCCTTTGTGGTAATGATGCCCTGCCTCTTCATTTCACTGCAGAGACTATTTCTGCTTATGAGACTGTAAGCAATTAGAACAAGAGCCCTTTCACCGTGAAACACCTCAGAAGATACACAGATCAGAAAACCAGCACACCTCAAAATACACACTGGTGCAACTACTGTGAAGCGTGTAAGAAATTCAATGGAATAGAATTTGGTAGCTGATGTCAGTTAACAGAAGAAATAAAAAAGTTAAAAACCAAAAATCCGTAAGGCAGGAGGCCGCAGGCAAAATTTGTCTATCAGAAATGGAATGGAAAAGAAGATGGTGACGTATTTCACTCCATTAGGAGGTGATCACTTCTCTGGTTATTGGTGTAAGGACAAGCAATCCATACTTGATCCTTTTCTGGTTTTATGTACTCTGGGCCTTCCAAACCTGCTGGACCTATGAAAACAAGTATTCTGAGAAAATAAGCAAAAAGTTATAGGAAAAAGGAAAAAAGCGATAGTTTTTAGAGCAGCATGAACAGGCACTGAATTCCAGCTTTGTAGCACTGCTGTAGTGTGGGCTGGCAGCTTTCAGAAAGAGAAACCTCTGTGTCTGGGGTTTATAAGCAATTTGCCACCCCTGTCATCCTTGCTGTATAAAAGCCTTTCCCAAAGGACATTGTTCTAACAAAATTATCCATTGCAAAGGCCAGCAGCACGCTCATCGTGTCTCAATCAAGGCTGCATAAAGAGGAAAGTCAACCATGCATGTCTATCATCTGGACAATTAGTCTTTCTGACTGCAGACACTATTCTAAAGGGCTAGTCCGTAGAAGCACCTAATTTTTCTGTTGGAAATTATTTCTCTTTGTCTGGCAGAAGCATATAGCAATGAACGTCCTGTGAGAACAATATTCAGAGGCTTAAAGCAGAATCAATGTAAATACATCAGAAGCATCCTTGTAACCTCTCTGTGACCAAACAAAAGGAAAAAAAAAACGTTAAAGATTTGTGTATTTGTGATATGAAGTAGCTGAAGACAACAACAAAAGAAAGAAGATGAGCAGAGCACACTGGTCCCTGTGCACTTCAATTTACACTTTTGATACTGCTCCTGTTAGTCTCCTTTGTTTAGCCTATCTGCCCTCTGCAGATACATCATCATTTGTTGTATTAAATAGAGAGGAAAAAACTCACATGGTCAGAGAAAAGGAAGAATTATTTCCAAGGAACTCTTCATAATCACAATACACTACCTTGGTATCTAAACTGCATTCTACACCTGATTTACAGGAAATTACACTACCTTCCCTTTATCAGTTAAATTCTTTTAGCATTGTCCCAACTGGCAATTCAAAGGAAAGAAAACCCATGAATTACAAGTAACGTCAAAAAAGTCGTAGCTTCATCTGCAATAATGATTTATCTACCACGTTGTGTACTTTCTGCAAAGGCAAAGCTCTCAGTCAGGCAAGGGCTAAGAATTTCCAGTTCATCCTGACTTGTCCTCCTTCATTCTTCTCTGACATTTTTAACATCTGCTCAAAAGAAATTCTTCAAAGGGACCAGATCTGAACCACGATGACAAAGGCATATCAAGATGGAAGTAGGAGTAAAGCAGGGGATTTTTTCAGGCTGAATTGGCAGGAAGATTCACTTTTCCTTATCTGTCTTATCTAAGATCAGTAACACAGAGACAAATTGGCTTCCTTATGGGAGGAAAGAAGCACGAGCAAAAGCATTTTTATAGTATGGGGTTACAACAGCCCTCATTTTCAAGCTCTATAGCATCAAATGCAAATTAACATCTCACTTAATAAATCTCTTCTTGCCAGTCTACAATCCTCCTCATCCTTCCACCTCATCCTGCGTTCTCTTGGAAGTGATGTGGTCTCTGGCAGCTATTTGGTTTGTGCAAATTAAAAGGCATCACTGCATGACAGAGGTGTTTATGTTTGACTTTTGCATGCACAGGCTGGGATGTGAACCAAAGGTATGATTGCTGGGTCAGCCTGCCCAACATGCATAAATGAAGATTTATTTTGAGGGTTTTTTTGTTTGTTGGGTTTTTTTGGTTTTGTTTTTTTTTAATGAAGTGACTTAAAAACTAGGAAGTTGCAATGTTGACAATTTTGCTCTCTAAACAGACCAGGTACTGCATCAACTGTATCCAGATCAGTTTACCTATTAACATACCTCAGCTGTATTTGACTAGGGCCATTTCAAGGGGCAAAAGGATTGTTTATTGTGAGTGCCTGTTTAATCTTGGGCTTTCAGTCAAGACTGCTAACTCACATACTGGTTTTCCTGATTTATTTGTCTATTCATTGGGAGACCACCAACAGCCTTCCCTCCATGGCTCTGAATCTCTCCTGTCTGAATTTTGAAAACACCAGGTGCTAAAAAATCCTCTTTTAATAAACCACCTCTGCATTCTGCTTCCATTTTGGGATACAATAAAAAATGAAACAGGCTCTCATGGCCTCTTTCAAAATTTGATTTTTCCAGCATATCGTCCCTCTAAGAAGGGAAAGAACAGAATTCCTGTATGTTCCCACCCAGTAACAAGCAGTTGCCAGAGGGACTTTTGCCCATTGTGTGGCAACTGCTGTCCTAAATAATCCTTAAACTCCAGTCACCACATGTCGCCCTGAGTGGTGTTCATGGGTGGGAACAAGAAAGGGCATCAGGTCTGCAAACATCTTCCTAGGCTTGCAAAGCAAGACAAAAGCAAGGCACAATTTATACTTCCATTCTTGAAATCCCAGCAGCAGAAATGTGGCATTCATGAAACAGTATTTGCCTTCTGCCTGTAAGAGTCATAGCTGAATTTGGTTCAAAGAGTTTCCCAAAGCTATCAGCCTTACAGAGCTTTACATCCTTTTGCCTTTTATTCAAAAATCTGTATTGATATCTAGTTCTAAAGACATTCACTTCAGATGGTAACATTTGCATGGCAAATACTGAATTCATCTCCTAATTCAGATCTTAGTTATTTGTTGCGTTTCCACAATTTACTGAAGTATAGCTCATTTTGAAGTATGAAAGGTCAAATCTCCAGAAAGTATCAAAATAAAATCAATTACAAGTCCTTAACTGTTCAGAGTTAGAAGTTTTTATCAGCTGGATGTTTGAACAACCATTACCAAATTGGACTAGAATAATTTACATGAAAACAAGTAAGCATGTTGCAACGTAAGGCTGTGTGCGTTTGTCTCAGCCAGTAAGAAGGAAGAGTAAAAACTCTTCCAAGGAGATGATCAAGGGGCATAGATGGGCAGCAGTGCTGTAAGGATTAAGGTGTTGAGAGCAAGTTACTACAGTGTGGGAGAAGCTGAACTGGAAGCATAGGTCTGCTGGATGATTAAAGAACAGTGACTAAATTAATTATAATTGTATCTTTTATACAGATCACGACAGCTGAATACTTTGAGCACCCAAAAGTTTATAGCAAGAAGCATGCAAAAGCCATTGCAGAACAGATAAAAAAAGCTAATGTTCTTGCAAGGCAGAGTGCCCCACATCACTGCTCTAACCCCACAACTCCCCTGTGCAGGGGTGTTAGCCTTCTCATTGAAGGCTGTGGACACTAAGTTTCACTGCTGGATTAGAGGGTCACCACCAGATTCCACCAGATTCACACAGGGCACCATTTGTGGCAACTGCAAAAGCACAGGTGGGTACTGGATGCCACACTAACTTTATTTTCTGATTAGCTCTTTTATAAGGTTACACAGGATCCAACTATGCAGCCAGTAAGATATTGTACACCCATGCCCACTCACACACAGACTGCTCTTCCAAGTTGGCACATTCCTCAGTGGTAGTTCTCTGGGCCCAAGGAAACACACTCCCTTCTGAGCATCTTATTCAGCTGGTCCTGATCCGCACAAAAGATAAAATTATAATTCATTTAGTCATTGTTCCTTAATTATCCAGCAGACCTGTGCTTCCAGTCCAGCTGTTCCCTCACTACAGCTCTGTTTCATCCATCTCATCAGGTCATTTGATCCTGGACTAAGTAACAAACATATTTACTTAGTAGTGTATTTTTAAAAGGTTTCCAAGGGGGACAGAGAATTTGGTGAATAGTTTCTATTCCATAGGAATAAAAGAACCTTAACAATAAGGGGAGAGAAAAAGAATTGTCCTGTGAGGGTGCAGTTCTCTGCTAAGCTGCTGTTCCATCAATGCATTGGGTGTTCCATCAAATGGTCTTCCCTTGACAGGTTTATCTCTCAGTGGGCCAGTGTTGCTCGGATGCAAC
The DNA here is from genome assembly GCA_013186435.1 of Turdus rufiventris. Lineage (NCBI taxonomy): Eukaryota > Metazoa > Chordata > Aves > Passeriformes > Turdidae > Turdus > Turdus rufiventris. The sequence goes on along the minus strand of PYHW01009916.1, from coordinate 13,785,134 downwards.
TGTGTGAAATGACTGTGCATTGCACTAGCTTCAGTCCTGTTTCACTGAGAGCAAGATTTGAGTGTCCTGGCAATTGCTTAGCATAGAAGACTCAAAATCAAAGTGACAGCAGTCTCATGCCCTACGTATGGCACATTTTGGTACCCAGCAAGGGACCAAAGTATAATTCTGAGTCATTATTTTAATTCTATGGAAAATAATCATACAGAGGTTGCAAAATCTGATAGAGTCGTGACAGGTCAGTGACTGACAGACATAGGTAGTGCAAAAAATGACACAATCATCCAGTGCCAGAGAACCAGATATTCACATTTCTCTTTGTCCAACCCATTATATCTCAAGAGATTCGGGGACTCTAGGGATTTCATCCAGAAGGAGCTTACCAATCTCTGGGGAACAATTGCATCCATTTGTCCTGAAGCCTTAATATCTGTCACTTGTACTGTCTTGTCTGACTTTATACTGTGGAATGGGAGTGGGAGGAGAAAATGATAAGAGATTTTTGTAGAGGAAGGCTAATAATCAGAATACTCTTCTTATTCAGCATTATTAATCCCTACTGAATTAGATGCATTAGCAAAAGGTACGTCGTTTCTTTGGAGATAAAAAAAGAACAGTCTGAATTCTTAGGAAATATTCTGCCTATTAGTGTCTATGTAAAGCCCTAGAAATAATGCTCTCAGAGATAAAATGAAGAATAAGAAAATAATAAAGGCAAATTTCCCTCTATGTGCTGCTCTGCAATTAACTGTTTGAAGCAATTCCCAATACCTTTAATCTCAAGAACTCTGCTTATCTGCCCATCCAGTTATTTTTAATTTGTACTTCTATTATTACTACTGCATTATTAATATACCCTGATAAGATAGAGAATAGCCTGGTAGTGTTCTGTTTCAGCAATGCCTTGCACGGCATAATGGTCCTTATGATGAACAGTTCCTTCCCATTCTGAGGAGATCCATGATTCCCTCTGCTCACAAACTAGGGGGCCCTGGGGGAATCCCATTTCCTCCCCTGAGCTGGTATTCCATTTCCCCAAAGCAGCCTGGTCCTCCTGTTGCTCACCACATGTACACACACATCAGGGTGATGCCTTCTCCTTCTGTGTGGCCAGGAGAGACGCGCCCCTGGTGCCTCTGCTGGAGCTCGTGCCAGCACAACCTCACCACTGCTCCTCAGAGCTGACAATGTGCAATATTTAAGGTATTTTATTAGGGGTGGGTAGGGAAGGGAGAGCAGCTTTTCTAGTCACACTGCTTCCAGAATCTGGGCTCAGGTGCTGCAGCCAAGCTAGTCAAGAATAGATTCCTACTGCAAATCAAGATTTCTATTAGGAGGAAACTCCAGTAATGGCAAATGTTGGAAAGAAGTGGTTTCTTAAAGACATTAAAGCAAAGGTAACTACTCTCACACCATATGGTCTGAAGTATATGCATCATATTTTTTGGTGGGGAAGACAGGGGCAGGGAGGAAAGGATCCACAGTTTTTAAGGTTTCCCACGTCTGTGTTTCTGTAATAGGGTATGTGATGCTGTAAAAGTTATTGTACAGTTTTCCTCCTGACATTTTAATACACATCCCACTTTGCCAACACATCTTTTTCTCTCTTTCCTTCAGTATAAGCACTGTAAATTGCACAAATCTGTAGAAAAATCCAGAAGCAATTCTAAGAGGTGAAAGCTGTTGGGATCAACAAAAACACAACAGAGCCTCACACACATGCATAAGCATTTTCAAACACCACATAGAAAACAAATATAATCTATTGTATTGTATTGTATTGGAAGATTGAAACAAGCAAGAAAAAATATATTAGTCTTAAAATTAAAGATCAAAACCTGGATTAAAATCTGTGAGTTTAATGGCAATATCTTAAGGGAATGTTGAGTAATCTTTTAAAAAATCTGCTCATTTATTTTAAAAAAGCAAGCCCATAGCCAGTTAGCCTTATAATTTTCTTCAGATAACTTGCTCAAAAACTCCACATATAGCTTTTTCCTCTAAATTTCCACTACAATGGTGAGGAAGAGGAGATGAATACATACACACATATATGCACCTATATGTTTATAGATGCAAATGTACACACCTCATCTATAGTGAGAATTACACACACACACCTGTTCATCCACACCCATCAGAGGTGCACCCACTCCATTTCTCACTTCTGAGTGCTACAAGAGGGGTTTTGAGCCTCATAGACCTTAAAAATATATGGAAATGCTCCTGATTTTTCATATCAAACAGGTCAACGATTTCATCAAACTTTTTTTCCCCCTTTACTATATAGAAAGATTCCTTCATAATGAAAAACAGGAACTTTGAAGTATTACTTTTAATACATTGTATTTCATATCTTGCTGTCCAATGAACAATAATTTAATTGCTAATCATTTTGGAAACAACACAGAAAAGAAAGTCTATTTACATTTGGAAAACAAAATGGCATTTGGTTATCAAGAATGAAAATCTGGCATCCAAGGGCCAGAGGCTCTAACAGGTGTGGCCTAATCTAACCTCATGACCATCACTGCAGAACCACCCTGACAGAGCTACAGCTGAACATCTCCAGATCTTTACTCAGTAAAGAGCATTTTATCTTAGCTTGGTTTTGCATAAAGCCAAATGTGGAAAAGTCTGCTTGGTCCTTTTCCACAAAGGTCTGTCTGCTTCATACAGCCTGCTCAGCTACATGCAGGTCTGCTCAACCAGACCTGGGTGCCATTCAGTGGAAAGCAGAGGATGCAGACTGCCATCTGAGGAGAGGCCAAAGCACCTAGAACTTTCTGCAAGCACCTTGTTCCTTGTATGTCACTGGTTTTCTGTTAAAGGTTCTGAGCAGAACACAAGAAGAGCCTCTGTTCCTACTGAGGGAGAGATTCATTTCACCTTACCTGAGCCAGCCAAAACACAGATACCTCATTCTGAGGCAGCTGTCTATGTTACCTCTGTCATCAACTGAAATAGAGAGGTACATCTAGTAGGCAAGGTAGCCCAATTCTCTCAATTTCTCCATGAGAGGAATACATATGACCAGCCTGGATCAGAAGGGCAGTGATCACCTAAGACAGCAACACGAATCACATCCTAAGGTGGAAGTAATGATGGCACTAAAGCATGAAGGAAAATACAGGAATACAAAGCATGACTCGAAACATGGAGATACATGCTTCTCATAACAGCACAAAAAATGGATAAAGGAAAATAGAGAGATATTCCCAAAAATGTGTTTTAATCCTAAAGGAAAAGGCAAAAAAATGGGGAGATAGTGAATAAGAGAAGATACATTTTAATGGTATTCTCCATATTAAAATGCAGTTCACGTTGGCTCTTACTCAGCTGAGCTAGTTATCTATTGAAGTCAACATTGTACCAGAGAAATGAGGCAGACCTTTAGAATAAGAGAAAGCAGAATGACCTTGCAGTTGAACTGAGAGGCTCAGACAAATCATTAGCCCATGATGTTCCAGCAGTGCTACAGCAGAGCCTCCTGCAGTGTCACCAGCCCTCCTGCACCACTGCTCTCTGACACATGCTGAGAGGAGTCAAACACAAAAGGAAAAGGCTGGGAGGAGAACAACTTTAGGAAATTTTAAAGAAAAAAGAATTGTAATAAGGTCTACAGCTGACTTCTCAAAGTAGAGTGGCTGTTACTTGCCTAACATCTCAGAAAACTCACCACGATTCTGGGTTTAGCGAACTATCCAGTATTTAAACTCCCTCTTCAGCATTGTCTGAGAAATACTCTTGAAAATTTTAAAATCTTTTATCTTGACTTTCCTGATCTCCTCATCATGAATTTAAAAATTGATTTCATAAGGTGAGATGTGGAAGAGAGGGAAGGGAAGAAGGGGACATTTTGGGAGGTACTACTGAAAGTCTTAAAAAGGAAATGGAAGTTATTAACCAGAACTATCAAAATGCTCCAAAATATCAACCAGCAGCATCACTCAAATTAAAAAGCAAAGTAAATAAAAATAAAATATCTCAGTAAAACTGTGAGAAGATAAATATTAAAAACAATAGTTTTATATCCTAGAAAAATCCAGTAATTTTCATTCAAATTGCATGTCCTTCAATGTTTAAGAGACTTTACGTGGCTACTGTATTACCATACTATTTCAACAATATGAAAATATTTTGAAAGAGTATGTACTTACTAGATGAGCAAGAGTTAAGGTTTCTGTAGCTTCATTAGGTTACCAACATTAAAATAGTCAAGTTAATTGACCAATGTGAGCCTTGGCTATAATGCACTTAGCCAAGTAGGAGCCACAAATTATGGTCATTCCTGACACTAAGTGACTTGAAGCAAGAAAACAGTCAACTATCATAAAACTTAGAGATTGCTGGGCATAAAATCATATCACAATGCAGAGGGTGCTGGATAAATAAAGTCACTTATAAACGTACAAAACCTAGTACCACCAGCCCAAAGTGATTTGAGCAAGCTAATTTTCCTTTTGTTCACCAACGTTTACAGAAAAATTCATCAAAACAGGCCAAAGTAAACAATACAAAACCAGACTTTACAGCTCTTTTCCTGGGTGATTGTTCCATAGAAGAAATACAGAAAAGATTGATTCTTCTAACACAGAAATAAAAAATGTCATCAAAGTGAGTTGAGGTACTGCCTTTTTCATATTTTTTCTGTCCAGTCCAATTTTACCTCAAAATCTCCTTCAGTCACCCCTTGTGTTTACAAGCTCATCAGTACAACTTCTGAATACACCTAGGAATATGTTGTCATAGGAAGAAACACCATTTTCAGTATTTTTTGAGGTAAAAAAAAGGAATTTAATGAGCAAAGTCTCTTGTCCATATTTGCCATCACCAATAGCTGGTATTCAGATTTTTTCTGTGATACACAGAAAGAGATCTTTTATTCCCAAAGCAGAGTTTCACCTAAGGACTAAGTTACTCTCTAGAAAACCTCATTTTTTCTGCTGCAGTTTTCACACCACCAGAGAAGAGGAAGATGTCTGCTAGTTTGAAAGATGGCTTTTTTAATGGAAAATCAGCAGACACAAAGGATTTAAGAGAAATTAAGAGAAAGATAATTAAGAAAGAAAATTAAGAGAAAGACAGGTGCCTACTAATGCTCCCAGGTCCCTTGAAGTAGCAGCTTCTCAAAGCTTCACAAAAAGAAGAAACAGCAGTTACATAATGGAAAACATGAATGCATATAAATTTCTTTTAAATACATGTTAAAATACACTGTAAACCTCCAAGTCAACCAAAAAGCAATCTGACAGGTTTATGGCATGCCTGGGTTGGTACTTCCACATCCAGAATAAGCTTTACTTTAGAGAAAGGCAAACTAAGTGTTCATAAATACATGATTGACAAAGGTAAGAGATTTTCGTTAACAGCAGTTCCACCAGATTGTAATAATTATGTCTTTTACTTAAAGCACCTTAAACTTAAAACTCCTCCTAGAAATTCCCATCTAGCAGGAATGTTGGCAAACTGCAAGAGAGCTTCCACCAGGTCCAAACAGTACATTTCATGAGGAAAAACACACAGTTCTGACAATTCTGACTGCAGGGCAAAAGGCCACCTGGATTTCATTCCAAGTGGAACTAACTAATTTGTACAACAATCATGTTGACAACAAAGATGAACACATATGTCTCCTTTAAATGCCTCAAGGGGTCATCCTCCCACCTTTCAGTAGCCATGGTAACTTTGGGAAAAAAAACAGCTCTCACCTCAGAAATTGTTTTCTGTGATAGAGGGTTTAAAATCACTTTTGTAGTCTATCTGCTAACTACAAAGGAAGGATCGCTGCTTTACAAAGGAAAGATAACTTCTTCTCGTTCTTTCTGGAGAAACCTTAAAGATGGTTGGCAGTGAAGTGAAATACAGAGCATATCTTCAAGTTGGGCTGAGTTTTTTTGCTGGCCATAGCCCAGGATTTCATAAACTCCCACTCTATGTATGGCAAAAATGTAGACAAAACTGTATGACAATTGTAATGTAGACAAAAAAAAATCCTGACATTCATCAACCAGCAGGTTGAAATGAAAACTCTGATAGTAGAAAAGGAGGCTTCCTGTACCTTTTGGACTTAAACAAGATGTGAATCAATTTTGTTCTCTTCAAATCAACTTCGCAAACCACATAAGTGTAAGAACATCTCTTTGCTTCCCTGCACTGATACAAAGAGTTGACATGGCTATTGAAAACATCTTTTGACAAAGACTATTCACACCATGATTCATACAGGCCGTAGTCAATATAAGAGTTATTCTTTATTAACACCCTTATTGCATTGTTATGTAGCTTAGATTAACGCATGTCATGTTGCCTGATTTAGTGAAAAGTAAACAAAAACTATTTTAAGGCAGTGGACAGCTGAAATACTAGCAGTTTGTGAGCCCAAAGCATTGGCAAAAGTTTTTGTCCCAGCCAAAAAGCAGTTCAGAATCTACTCATAAACCAGAACTTTTTGGGCTTTAGAACTTTCTTCACTGTTTCTTTTGACAAATACCAGCTGCCACATCTCACATTCACTCACTGGACTCTGTGTCACCTGCTGCCCTGTCCTACACACTTGGGAAGGGCCCTTCAGGAGTATCTGCAGCATAATCCATTATTTACTCTAATAATCTCCTCTTCTACACCAGCTTGAGAAGGGGTATCTGATACAACACTGCTGATGGGTTGAGGACATCCCTACCAAGATGACCAATAATACCTCATTGTTTCTTCTTGCTTCCCATCTCTCTGTCTGCTCCTGTTTCCTACACTGAGATCATAAATGGTCTGGACAGAAACAGGATTTTTCTTATCTGGATTTACACATCATTTAGCAGAACAGGTCTAAGCCCTGCAAATAAGGCTGCTGCTGCTCCAGAAAAATAAAAAGTAAACATAATTACAAATTATAGTTGCTCTTTTAATAGGTTGAAAAGACTACTTAAACAAAGTTCAATGATGGCTTGCTTCTTCCTGGTAGAAACCTTTGTGCATAGGGATGATTTTAGTGCCCAAGCATTGCTTTTTATTTTGAGATTACAAGTACCAAATAACAAAAAGTACACACACACACACACTCACACACATACACACAAAAATATACACACGCACATGAGGAAAAGAAAACTAATCTCTGCCCAAACATACAAATACCTCTCAGTGACAGATGTTTATAAGACTACAAACAGAAAAATAATAAATTAAAGAAAGCACAGAGACCACATCCATTTATCCTAACCCCCCTGCCACCTGAAAACAACCTATTTATTCAGGCTGGCAGAAAATTTTTCATTCCAGCTGTTTTTCATGTCAAGTCTTGGATTCAGCAAAACAACATCTTTCACGGAAAGAACATTTCAGATTTTCATCAAAAGTATTGGTTTACTTTTGATTTTGTTTGACAGAAAATGGAAGAGGAGGTGTAGAGGGAGGATGGAGGGAAGCAGACTGGGGAGCAAATCTAAGCAAACCTTACTAGAATGGCCTTAAGTAATTAATCTTAGTGCAGGGATGGAATGATTCATTATTTCTGCACTGAACACCTTTTTCCTCTGTTATTGGCTTGTTGTTAGGAAGGACACAACAGACTTCAGGAGTATCTTTCAGAAAACTGAGATTTGGGGAAACATCATGTACAGCCATCCAGTAGCACTCTCTCTCTGAATAAACTCGCTAAAAGCAATCTGTTACCCAGAATATGATGATTAAAAGATAGCAGAGAAAGAAAAAATGATGCTCAAGCTGTTGCAGTTTATGGAGCAGGATTGTCACGCAGCCCAAAGGAAAACTCTCAAGAACTGACTGCGGGGATATCACACCACCACTCAAGATCATCTACCAGCACTACCCTCTACCAGCAAATGTAAATCCAAAGTACACAGATATGACCCATGAAAGCACTCCTGTTAATACATTTACAACAGGGTCACACCTTTTTATTTAGCATCAGGAACAGCTATCTGGAAATGACTGCAACAAAGAATCTGATCCTTTACTTGTTTCACTTTGGCATGTGGTACTTCCGCTAGGCTCAGTGGTGTATCTAACATCAAAGTAAAATGCTGATTATGCAGTCCCAGCATTTCATTATTAATATCATTTTCCAGCTTCTGTGAAGCTGAACTTCAGATTTCAAATAATACTTCTTGTGAAGTCCAGGCTGGCACAGTTTTGATTGCAAGGCATTTTGTAACAAAAGGCACGAAGCACACAACCTGAATATATACTCTCTAACCCTCTTTGTCAGTTTAGATGCTTCAGTGGGGGGTTGTAGCCATATCCATCCTAACTGCACTGATAATTAACTTTTAAATAAATTGGTGATAGGCAGATCTTACTCCTTTAACTTAAAAAAAATTATATGCCTATATATGACAGGTAAGAAATTCTGTAATTTTAAATAAATCATTGTCATTAATTTTGCAATGAGAAGTAGAATCTTTGAAAATTCTAGTAGAAGTGAATATATAAAATAGCAACTGTTTGCTTGCAATTTCATTTTAGAAAACTGTGAAATTAAATTTACCCTGAAAGTCTAAGCTTTGATGTACCCAACTTCCTATCCTTCACATCTTGGATACCCACCTCCCTGGGAAAACTGACAGCTCTCAAGCTGACACCAGTAACACCCAGTGTGTGTGCCAGGGCTCACAGCCCTGTAGGAGTGAGCCAGCCTTCCAGGCAGCCTGTGCTCAGCAGTCCCCTGGAGTTTCAGAAATCCACAATGCCTGGTGAACCAGAATTTCCAGTTACAAACTGTCACATTAGAAATTTCCCAGCCCACTCAAACCCAAAGTGAAATAGACTTTTATCACACTGAGATTGCTCGTAAAATGCTATTTAAACACAAACCAGGGAAAAAACCTAAAATATTGAAAACAACATTTAGCTTCCCTGAACCCACTTCCTCCACATGGGTTCACATTTTTTAAATTTATACCCTTACAGAAAACACTATATGAGAAAAATTGCTGAGAAAAGTAACTGGTTTTTAACACACTCCTATCAAAACATATCCCAAGCTAAGTGAACAGAACACACAAATAAGGAAAATGAAAAACAAATAAGCTGGAAATTCCATTACCTCATTCCTCATACTTAAAGTTTTCCCAGTCTGACAAATAAATTACATTGTTATCCTGAATTTATTTACATATTGTGCCTGACACCTATTTCTGACATATTAAAATGAAAATTGTGCTACAGAGGTAAACTGATGGGAAACTTTGACAAAAATACACAAGCTCCAGGTCATAATTATAAGGTGACTCCTCAAAGGTGAAAAATGAAACTGGCTTCCAGAAACTGCAGGTTAGACATATTTTTTCTAATGGAAATGTGGAAAATTTTAATTTTCCCTGGTATGACTAAATGAAATAACCTAATTTTATTTACTGCTTTGAAGAAGCATGTGTGTCATTAAAACATCTTAGCTACTTACATACTCTGATAGTTTTGGGACAGCAAGTCTGAAATGAAAATAAATTCCTCCTTGATCATGTGGGCTGCAAAATTTCAGTTTTACTTGCATAGCTGGAAAGCCTGAAGCCTGTTCTTGTACATGGTTTTGAAGAAGCAAATCACAGGTCTGTTTGGAAATATTGCAAAACTGCTTCCCAAGCCCTCTCCACTGGAAACCAGTGGTGAGAGAAACAAGAAAGGTTCAAATCAGCTTGGAATATTTAGACTGATCTATGTTTATGTCTCTGTGTGTAGACCCTTTCCTCGGGACACGTGATAATAATAATCAGGGAAAGTACTGAAAAGTACTCATCTGAATTTTTATTCAGATGTAACCCATCCCAAGCACAGCAAAGTAAGACTCCTGAGAGGATGGCTTCTATTGGTCATCTATTTTGTAGCAACTCCTTAAAACAAGGAACAGGTTAAAGTTTACTCTTCTTTCCCCCACTGAAGTCAGAATACATATCCTTGTTGAAGTTTTATAAGACACCATAGCAGATTTCTACATTTCTTCCCACCTACCAGGCCAGAGTAAAGGAAGGGAACCTCATGTGGAGGGAATCTCTTTTCAAACAGGCATTAAACCAGCCGTGAAAGTAATACCATTGCTCTTTGAAAGAAAACCCTGGAACCGCACAATATAAGAAAGTGAGTATCCAAAATCAGCAGTAAAAGTTCTGAAGCCCATCCTATGCTCAGCAGTCCTAGATTATACATTACAATTTCTCCTCTAAATAAAAACTTTCACCAAATTCATTGTCACTGCTTAGTATTCAAAGAATATGGAAAAGCCATGCACACAGATGCTTGCATAAGAAACTACCTTGATTAAAGCAAATGCTTTTCTCAGCATCTGCATGCTCATATTCCCAGATGTGATACGCCAGGCTCTCCACTTGTAACAGGGAAAAAGGGAAGAGCCACTCAGACAAACTACAAAGCAACAGCAAACTATATACCCACCTCTTCCATCACTTCAACATATGTGTGCACCTAAACAGCATTTTAAGTGGAATGATTATACAGAATGGGAGGAAATAACACGACAGAAGGAAAAAAGGAGCAATTTATCATTATCAGCATAGGTTTTGCTCAGGTAAATGTACTGGAAGAAAGCCAGCAAACATGAGCCAGAAGCAAATTACTGTGTGTCCACCAAGACACCAGTCTGGAAAGCAAAGGGATCAGAAACACAAAATATGACATAGCAGGCAGCCACTACACAGTTTATACACAGCCACGGAAATGACTCCTGAAACCCAGAATGGATATTTCCTCCTGTTAGGATGGACATTAACTCCACCAAGCAGCACTGTGCTCCCAGTGCAGGTGAATTAGTGTAGCACAAGGATAAAATCTTCTCCCAAAGAAAATCAGCATTTCAGTGATACTTGCAAGGCCTACCTTGCCCAAACCAGGAGTATCCTTCACCTTGCTGACTGCCCTCAACAAACATGGTGGTGCAGGGGGTGGGGAAGTCTGAAGGATACTGCTGAAGCAGGTAGAGAAGAGAGGAGATTCAGGAACAGATGATGCAGAAGGCCTGTGCTTCTTCTTTTTGGAAGACAGGTTCAATTTCTGAGCAGCTCTGTGGGAAAAGTGACAATGGTAAGCTAAAACAACCTCAAACTCATCAACAAGAACAAATAAAAATATTTATCAGGTTACTATTTATGTAGGCTCTCAGTTTTGACCTCATTGATCCTAATAATTTTATAATTCTTGTTCTTCACTCCTTAGTACTATTTTGATGTCATTGACCACGAAGTTCTCCAAATTTAGAGTCTTCATTAAGCAGGGTCACAATCAGGCCTCTGTCACTGTTTTATCTGTTGAAATAATTCAGCCTGCAAGAAAGCTCCAAACCCAAACCAATGAGTTGTACGGTAATTTCTATTTTAAAATTACAAAAAGTTCACCCAGAATTGCATCTCATCATAGGTCACTGACTAGAAAATGAATACTTGTGCAGAGTTAGTGCTCAGGTGACTCTGCTGAGGTGTAAGAAGCCTTGCACTAGCGGTTCAGAATTTTTATCACCTCTTAAAACAAAAGCCACTGTAAAAGCTGAACTAATGTTGACCAATGAATATTAATGCTGTTTGTGATGAGAGGGAAGCAATCATACAAACTCCAGCTGCATCAACCACTAAGCAGGGGAAACAGTGAAGACTGTTTTTATTAGTACAGAATTCTCCAATAAGAATGCTGAAGTTGGTCTAGAGTTGGATTTAAAAGTTAAGATTTTCTGGAGCAAAAACATTCAGTACTTTTGTTTTGCAAAATGCTTTATTTTGACAGATAATGCAGTATTCAAGTCAGCTGGTTTGTTCCAACACTTTTGCACCCTACACTGCCCAGGGATAACATCAACATTAATCCTGCTGTCCCATGGCTTCCCTTCTTCAAATAGAGCACTTTAAATGGAGCAGGAGTACCAACTCAAAGGAGAGATGGATTGAACAATTTTGTTTGTTTTGGCAGACAAATTGGGACTTAATATATGTATAAAAGCAATCTGTGCTGACAGTAGCTCTCCTTACTTTGTTGAAGTGTCAAGACCAACAACTCTACGTCCTTCTAAGTTTTAAGCTTTAGCTCCATTATACTGGTGGTCAGTTCATATTATCTGACTCAAAGCTTACAAAAGTAATGACATCATTTTACCCAAAGGAGTCAGGGAAGAAAGACTGAATGTACATACACATGCACATACACACACATTTCAATATGCAAGTAACCTGTGCTTGTATCAGATGTCTCAGACACACGGAGAAATTACTGCTTGGTATGACACTGCCATATGGCAGCTGATCACAAGTACACTGTGTGCACCACCAGGGTGTATTCTTTCAGCCTATGGCAAGTGCAAAGTACGTCCAGATAAATTTGTTTCTAATAAAACAAAAACACTAGGAGATTTTAACAGACCCAACACAGAATTAGAATGCAGAAGTTTCTGTACCACCTCCTTGTCCTTTTTCTTTACTCTGACCTCAAGACTGCAGTTCATAACCTGTCCCTCTCATTTAAGCATACACTTTCATTTCCATAGAAAACATACTCAAAATGTGTTAGTCAAAACCATTTTTCCCTTTCCTTGCAACATTTCCATGGTTTGAGAGGATTCAATTATTTCAGCTTCCACACTGTCCATCGAACACTTTTATGAAGTTGTCCATGCTGAATCAAGATCTTCTGTACATCTTAGTTTCACTATAAAATTATTTTAAAAGAAGTCTTGTACTATATGTGCAACAACTGAAAATGTAAATGTTGATCAAACATACTGAAAGCTTTATCCCTGTGGTCAAGCTCTTTAGTCTGAAATATAGGAAGTGGCTCCATCCAACTATGGTCATCTGTCTGGTCTCACTGACTCATGCCCTGGTGAAAATATATTTCCTAAAAGCTGTTTTCTGAATTGACTGACAGAGCCATTATCCCTCTTGCCACTAAATGCTCCTCCAGAGTTTGCTGTTCTTTTTACAAAGCTGATAGTGTAATACAAACCACTCTGTGACCTAACCAAGCACACAGCCGACATTTTCTTAAAGAAAACACATTGTTGGAGGTACCTGGCCTTTTCAAAATCATGGAACTGTATTATAGTTGGACAGTTATAACCTTTGAGATTGCATACAAATCAAATAACCGGCATTTTCCTTGTACTTTTGCCCTGTGACTGGGAAAATGTATGAAAAACAATGAACTATTTCTCACAACTTGGTTTTCCCCAAGTAGAAGAAATCAATGCATGGCAGGCTAGAGAATCATTTACAAGCCCTATCAGACTGGATTGAATTTTGAAAGGGATCAAAAAACAATAAGCATCAGGTAATTGCCAGAGCATTTAACTGGGAAGAGAAGGATAGTTTAACCACATGTAGGCTGCAATATGACACAAACATATACTGTGGCTTCCTTGTGAGCACATTTGCATGAGCAAAATCCTTTAGCCGGAGTGCTAGCATTGCTCCAAACACAGCTGGTCATGACAGCTGGTACTGATTTGGCCCTGTAATCTAGCACAGGAGGTTAGAAATTCCCATATTTTGCTTTTCCAGGCAAGTCAGAGGCCTGGCTCTCCCATGCAGACCCTCTGGACCACCAGACTTCTCAGGCAAAGCACCAGGCTGGACCCTGGGAGACCTGAGGGCAGCGCAGCTCACAGCTCTGCCAGCAGCTGTTTAGGCTCTGCTCTTTGTGCAGGAGCCAGCTATTTTATTTTTACATTTAATATCTAGTGTAATAGGGCTCTGATTTCCACTTGAGACTCTGCATCCTGCTGCAGTAATGGTGATGGCAGTGATGGCAGCATGGCTTTATGTACTGACAATAAGCTGATCATACTCCAGGTTGTATTAGCTCCCACTTGAGCCAAGTGATATAAGCTGTGGAATATCCAGGGGTGTGCAGGGGGCTCCAGCATTGCAAACCACTTCCCCACTGTGTGTGGTATGGCTGTGGTAGGGATTGTGTCCACAGAGACACGCAAGGAACTTGATCCAAATTCAATTTTTGAAGTGTATAATTTAAACTGCATTAGTCCACTGTGTGAACATACTCATTCACAACAGAATTGTCTTTAATGTCATTTTACTGAATTATCTTCCAAAAGAATGCATATTTAATCCAGTTTAGCTAATATACTTTGGATTAACGCTGTCAGATAATTTGGACTATTTCTTTCCTGGGAGTCCTGATGCAAACAAGCAGCTGGAGACTTTTTGAAGGCTTACAAGATTTCTGGCAGAGAAAATAATCACAAGATCAAGAGCTGAAATTGCAGGAGGGACATTAGAAAGCTGATTAAAGTTCAATCCAAATGAATCTAATACATTGCCCTGGCAAGAAAGGGGAACTGCTTTGAAAGCCCACCTGATCCATAGCAAAAACTGAGATAATTTCTTGAAAGGAAAGAAATTTGGTTTTTGTTTTTTAAAATAAAACTTTAATAATGTATATCTTTGGGTAGTCAGAATAGTTTTCACACCTCATCTATGCAGAAATGGTGAAATATTTTTTCCCCTTAAAACTTTACAAGCAGGCTGGGATTTTCAAACTCAGGCTTCCAAATTAATGCTAATAAAATTCAAGGGGCACTTGTTTAGCTTGATAAAAGGAATTTTTTTTCAGCAACACATCATCCAAGACAAAGTTAACACTTTATGTCTGTCAAAGTAGAGGTCAGCAGGCCCATTAGATTCAAAAGAAGGTGGAACATTAAGTGCATACTTAAAATATTATTCCTACTTGTGTCAGCAAAGATCATTGATAAGTAACTGACTGACACACTCCATCGTCAGTGACATCTGAAGAGATTTCCTTAGGTGTGTATCCTTGTACAACTATTCCTTACTGGATGTTCATACTACCCTAAGATGCATTCAGTACTTACTACCCTTGGAAACAAATTTCCATCACAGAAGCTACTGAGCTGGCATATCAGTTTCTCTGTCAAAATAGGAACTGAAATTTCATTTTCATACCCTATTTTCCACAGGGGAAATTACTCACAAGCTGTGGATGCTAAACTGCTATGCGTTGACTAACTTTATTGTAAATATTTGCGATTCTAATTTGAACTAAAAATCTATTTTTCTTTTTTATTTGGAGATATACACTCCATTTTGTAATAGAAAAATATTTTAGAAAAATGGGTACACTATTCATGGAGTAAGGTATGAACTTCATCTGTGCAAGATGTGTCTTACCAAAGCCTTGATCTGACACTTTGATTATTTGATTTGACAAGCCCAAAGTAGGTTAATGACCTTCCCAAGCAACTAAAACACTACCTTCGCTTACCCAAAAACTGCTGTATTTTAACGTACGCTGGAAATTAGATGGAAATTTAGTTTGGAAATCAGTCTTCTGAGCAAACTTTCTAAGCGTATTTGTGCAGCTATATCACCTGTTATAAAATAAACCAATGTATCTGTAAGCAGCAGTGTTGGCACCCAACACTCGAATCATGAAACATTCCTATCCTGTGGTCTCAGGTTGTGCCCCTTTAAGTGAAAGACACCATTATCCAGCCACACCCTCAAAACCACAGTTGTGTTGATGTTCCCTTTGGGTTTTTGTTTTGTTTTGTTTTTTTTAACCCAAGACATAATTTCTCCTGTAGAAAAAAGCAGAAGTTCTTGACTGTCACCTACAAAGTAAAACATAATCTGTGTAGTATTTCAGTTAACTGACTGTGCTGGTTTCAGCTGGGGTAGAGTTAAGTTAATTTTCTTCCCAGTGGCTGGTGTGGGACTGTGTTTTGGGTATGTACTGTACACAGGGAAGATAACACAGAGCTGTTTTTGTTATTGCTGAGCAGGGTATACACAGAGCCAAGGTCTTTGCTGCCTTTCCTACAGACACCCACACTGGTGAGGAGGCTGGGAGTGCACGGGAGGTTGGGAGGGGACATAGCTGGGACAGGTGACCCAAAATGACCAAAGGGATATTCCAGACCTTATGGCATCATGCTCAGGATACAAAGTGGGGGGAAGAATGAGGAAAGGGTGGAATGTTCGGAATGTTGGTGTTTGTCTTCCCAAGTGATCACTGTGTGTGATGGCCCTGCTCTCCTGGAGATGGTTGAACACCTGCCCATGGGAACCACTAAATTAATTCCTTGTTTGTCTTTGGCTCTGTGTGTGGCTTTTGCTTTCCCTATCAAACTATCTCAACCCAAAAACCTCACTTTTACCCTTCCCATTCTCTTCCCAGTCCTACTGGTGGTGGAGAGAGCGAGTGGCTGCTTGGGGCTTGGCTGCTGGCTGAGATTAAACCACAACACTGACAGAATGTCAAACAAAGATATCCTGGAATCCTGCCATTAGTTTTGATTATTTCCAACTCAAATGTTTGCCAACATGGTTTCCAAGTGTATTTTCTCTTTTGGGTAAATATGTTTATATTAAATGAGTCATCGTATCATATAAAAATCGTCATGTAGCTGGAAGGTAAAAAACAATGGGATACAGCAAATGCAGATTCCTTCTCTGTGAGAAAAGCCAATCCTGATTTTCAAGTCACACACGGTCACTAAAGAGTGTTTCGTCCAGGATTTTTCATTACTGAATTATATCACCTGTATGCTGTCCATACAAACTGGACAGAGTGCACTAAATGGGATTGATTATAGAGATCTCGCCTACCTTCTCTGAATTTTCACCAAAATTGATTCTGTTTCTTCCATTCACCTGCATAGGCTCAGTCAGGCAACATTACAGCCAGGTTGACCTGGCACCAAAAGGGGAGACCCCACACCTGCCACTGCCCTGTCTGCATACTTCCTTTCCCTCTCTTGCTTCTTTCCTCACATTTATTTTGGCTTGACTGTTACTGCTTTTACCTCCTAAATGGGCTTGTACCAAGGGTGTTTTAAATTATACTTATTTGACATGGCTAATACGCCTGAATTACTATGGCAAGGTCTTTCCCAGCCTTAAAATCTGAGGCGTGTGGTATGAAACGCGGTTTCATACAAATCTCATATTTCTATCTGGAGGGCAACTAATTGGCCAGGAGCCATGGCTTCCTCTGTGCCATGTCGTACCATGCATCTTCTGAAGCAAAGAGCAGAAAGATGCTTTAGAGGATGTTTAGCCCACAAGCTAACAGCTTGCTCTGCCGCCCCTCCACCATCTGCTGTGAACCAAGGCTACCACCTGGGAAGCTTGTTCAAGAAACAAGAACAGCCTCCAAGAGCTTTTCCTCATATCTCTACATGGAACAGTTTTTCTCACCCAGAGTGAAAGCAAAGAGAGTGATAAAACCTTGCAGCTGGCTTGCCATGTCCCTTCCCAGTCCTCCTTCCCTGCCTTCCAACAGGAAGCTACAAGCTATAAACAAGAATCAGGACAACTTTATTCCACTTTAATTCTCAGGGTAGCCAAACCCAGGGCTGTGGTGTAGTAGCCTAGTAAGATATGTAAGGAATGAAATAAAAATCCTCAGAGGAACATTTTCAGGATTTGTAGCTCCAGTAAGATTCTTAGTATTTGTGTTTAATTATTTTACAATGCCTTTAAAAATCTGGAGATAATTTGAGCTTTCTGCTTATTCTGTAGAAGGTATAATAAACATCTCTCTAATGCCCAGTAAACACTTACCCCGTATTGTTCTCTTTATTTTTACGCATGCATTCAATTTCATAGCAACAATAAAGCTGTCCCAGGCTGTAATCTTTCCCATCTTGGGTGGCAGTTCAGATATTTTGGCCACAATGCTTTAGTGACTGCACTCTCCCCAGGAACTGTGCTATAACTGCCAAGAAACTCATTGCTTTAAACTTATTTAATTCTAAAAGAGTGAAAATAGGACTTCAAACTTTATTCAGGATAGGTCTTATAAAAGCTGAGGCACACAGGCAAACTCAGTGAAATTAAGAGCACAGACAAGCTCTTATATCAGCTTCAAAGTTGAGTAAATTCACTGGCAATAGAGCTGCTCCTAGATGGCACCAAAACAAAGAGGAATATGCTTGCATATAGCATAATGAGAAGCTCAAAGTTCTGCACAACTGTACCATGGGACAGAGAACTCATATTCTACACAGCTGATATTTGAGGGAAAGTCCCAGTTTCAGAGAAGGATTGACAAGATCTGAAACAGACCCCTTCTCATGTCATTACTGTTTGATTCACAGCATTCTCTTTGCCAGGTAGCACTGTATTCCAGCAGAGACCTTTTTATCTAACATATAAGTTCCTGGAAAACTCTGCTTTGGTGACAGATGTCCTTCTGCCTTTGGCAACAGGATCATTCATTACCACTCATGCAAAAAGGTAATGCTGGCAAAACACGTAACAACTCAAATGAACCATCATATTTGGAATTTCTACCAAGAGCTCATGCCTCTGTCCTTCAATAGTACCTATCAAGAAAACTACATCTTGACTCAATATCTTAATACATTTAGCTAGAGAAAGATAATTTCTGATTACTTTGCTTTTTTTTTTCTCTTCATTCTCTTCTCTTCTTAGTATGGTTCCTAAATTTCAGGCATTACTGACCAAGATAGTGGTAACACAGATAAAAATGACCAGATTCACCTTTTCTGCTGTGTTATTGACGGCAGACACACATAATCAACCTGCATTTTTAGAGAAAAAAAGAGTGGTTTTGGTAAGCAGAAGAAGAACTCAACCATATGAAAAATGATTGGCAACCAAAGAAAGAAGAGAAATAACTAGTCGATTTTTTTAAGAGTGGGTAAAGGTTGTTTCTACGATAATTGTTCTCTATAAAAATTTTTTTTAAAAATGGTAGTCAGACAGATGACAATGCTTACATTATCCTTTTCTTGGGAAGCTCTGAGGATCAATTGGATATGTGTCACTGCATGTTTAATGCATGAAGACAGCTGACCCATTATACTTGGATAAAATAAAGGTGCTTAGCACTAGTTTAATATAGGAAGAAAACCAGATTTATTTACTATAACTCAAATTAATTCAAATGTCTTTATCACTTACCACCTGGTTACTTGACAACCCATTTTCAGACCAGAGTAGCCTTTATTTCAGTCACACGAGCTGAGGGCAAGGGCTCTAGTATCTTCCAAGGAAAGGTCAGAAACAGCCTCCATCCAGCTCAGCCTTTGGGTGTTAAGAAGTATTGCCTATTTATACTGACAATTTATTTTGCACAGTGCCAGCATTGCCTCATAAGGAATAAGGAAGGAGATGGGCAGTTTTATCTTTGTAATGTTATTGTATACAAAAAATATACTGAAAGACCTTATAGTTGTTAACTGTAAAATATTAAAGGTTTAGATGTACAGATACACTGCCTTCTCATGGAAGATCCCTAAGTAACAACTGGCATATTTTCCCTGTGTCTGAGATAACACTGGAAATGCCAAACCATTGGACTGGACTCCTGGTTAGTCAGCCCCTAGCTGACTCTCCTCATGAGCAGTCATGACAGCTCAAAAACATGACTAACAGGAGCTCTGCAATGTGGGGCCCACAAACCACTGGCCATTTAATAACAGTCCTCAAAATCACATAAAGAAAATTCTGCAGCTGTAAGTTTTATGGAGCTTATACGATTACAGTTATTCTATTACCTTGAATGCCAAAGCCTGACCACATACTGTGCAGAAAGCTATTCTGCTTCATATCTGTCCCATTCAGCAAAAACCTCTCATAACAGCAGGAGAAAAAGCAGCCAGCACAGAGATTCACAGTCCATTTTGTCATTGTTTAACTTTCCGGTTGGCAGAACCATAAAAAGGTTAAAAGGCAGGTATGTTTTACAGGAGGTTTTGCCTCATCAATATTTTTGAGGTCAGCACACTTAAAATAACACCAGCATACAAATGGTAAACTATTCTGACAATGCAGACACACTGAAATTCAATGCACTTAAGCCCAGCTCTGACAAGCCATCTCCTGTTGTAGTGAAAAATATTTCCTCTAAGAGTTCCTGTTAGTTTTGCCTTGTACTTACTTAAGTCCCCACCATGAGATAGTGATAATTTTTTGATACAAGTTGTTTTCATCTACTGGAGACTACAACAATTACTATAAATAGCATGCTAAGGTCCAAGTCTGAGGCATTCCTCTCAGCAGACTAAAATCAGTCCAGTCTCAACAGCTTATAAGCAAAGTAGACAAAACAAAAGAAAGAAATGTTATGATCCCACCTTCCTAGGGATAGGCTGAAGAACAAAGAAATTGATGAATGGTGGAAGATAATAAATTCATCTAGATTTTCTTGGTAGATTCACACAAATAGTTACAGTGGTTTTGGAGACGCTTAACAGCATCCCCACCACTCTCTACAAGGAGGGTACCCAGATGATGTACCCAGATGATGTACTCGTGCCCTACACCAGGGTATGGAAGGAGAAAAAGAGCTAGTGGGTATATGTTGAAGCAAGAGGAGTTTGGACATGGCATAAAGAAAAGATTTTTCACCCTGAGGGCAGCCAAGCAATACTGTGAAGTTGCTGTGCTTGGGAAAGTTTAAGACACAAATGGGTAAAGGCCTGGGCAATGTGTCTGATCTCAGAGCTGAGCCTGCTATGAGCAGGAAGTTGGTAGAAACAGTCCTTCCGTTTCCATGATCCAATGATGATATGAGAGAAATGTTAATGCAAATCTTGTTTTTTTCTTTCAAAATTTTATCTGAAAATGTTCAATAGAATGACCTAGCATCAGTCTCAGAAATTTATGAAATTCAAAATTAAAGCTTTAAATTTTAGAATAATAATAATCTAAATATAAGTGGCGAAATGTCACACTACAATTCCAAACTGAAAAAGATAATAGCTACTTCTTTTTGTAAGGCTGTAACCAAAATACATTTTAAAACTTCTTGACTGTTGTTTACTTTCTGGCAGGACATTAGCTAATCAGCAGAAGCTGATGAATTTAGCTTGAATTAAGACCACATTTCTTGTTGAGAAAAAAAATTGACACAAATTTCACCCACATCACCTTCAATGTTTTGTGATGAGACCTCCTCTCTCTATCTGCTGAAGATTCAGGCAGTAATTCTACACAACACTAAATGTCCTCATATCCTACCATTTGTAGGGGAAGTCCCATGTGCCCAGCCTCTTGCAGGAATGCTCAGCCTTCTGCTGGCTTGGACCCCACTTCCTTTGGGAGCTGACCTTAATATTTAACCTACTTTAATCATGCTGCAGAATGATTACAAAAAATTATGAAACTGGAAAACACTATTAATGTTGGCAATTACTGATATTTTTAAACAAACCTTTTGTTCTTTTTCCTATTTCCAGTAAAGTGAAATTTAAAAAAAAAAAAAAAGCATGCAATTAAATACACCACACAGAGTAGTAAGGCACTGCCAGTATGAATTGAACTGCACAGATGTGTGGCATAGGCACCAAAAAGAAGAATTTATGACATGTAAAGCCGTTAATCTGCAGCTTTTTGCTGTTCAAATGTCAGTGAAAGCAAATTAATTTTCAGTTCTGCAGGCACTCTTCAGATAGTTGGACAAACCGCTACACTGAACAAATTTTTGAAAATACCTCTAGAAGTGGAAATATCAGCTAATTTAAATTACTTCAAAATTTTATGCAAAAATGTTTCTCTAAACCCATCCTGTCTCATATAAAAAAGGCAGGAAAATGCGTTTGCTCTTTGATTTTACTTGGATCTCAATCTCATTTGTGATTTGTTGATAGCACCAATATTTGCAGCTCTGTTCCACCTGAATAAAGTGCCAGTAACTCCTGTTCAACATTGCTGAAATACAGCTGAGAGTGAGGGGTGCAGCGGGGAGGGATATCAGAGGAATTAGCAAGGATCTTGTCTGCTCTTCCATAACAGCAAAGGGACTGCAGTCTCCGAGTCTCCTGGCTCCATGGTAGATATTACAATACAAGGGATAACATTACCCAGAAAAATCTTTTTACTCTTAAAATGTAGACGTGACCCTCTAAGAACAAGACATAAACTGTTCTTCTTTTATACAAGACAGAGGACAGGAGAAGAAGAGAGCACTTTCTGCATATAGAAAAAAAATGAGTATATTTTGCTTTCCAGAGCAGATGATAAAAGAGAGATTACAGTAATTTCAAGACTGTAAGGCACATCGGATTATAAGGCACACTTCCGGGTGTCGACAAACTTCCGAACTTTTACCCATATATAAGGCGCACCGGACTATAAGGCGCACTTCTTTTATTTGCGGCGAGGATCCGCTGCCAGACCCCGCTACGCAGTTGCTGGCTGCAGCCCCGCCTCCACCCAGCAGCAGTAGCCCTGCGGGTCCGTGGGCCCGCCTCCACCCTGCTGCCGCGGCACGGCAGCCCCGCCTCCATCCGGCTGCCGCAGCCCTACCAGCTCCCCCCGCGGCTCACGGCTCACACTTCTGGGTAGGCAAATTTCTGAACTTTGTACATTATATAAGGCGCACCGGACTATAAGGCACACTTCCGGGTTCAGGCCAAAATTTTTGTCCAAAGGGTGCATCTTATAGTAATGAAATTACTGTAATCTGTTTCTTTTGCCCTACTTCAGCCACTTGCAGCAAGGCAAAAGCAGGCCAAATGCTCCCTCACCCTGTGTTTGCAAAAAGAGAGGTAATTCTTTTCCATTCTGGAAGTTTGATCACACTCACACATGTGGTATATTGGTCATTATAAATAGCCTACACTGACCAGAAAATAAAACTCAGAATTTTGTTTCCAGCATCACAAGATTCTGCTCTCACTTGAAACGCTTTAATCTGATTTAAACAAGTGAGGATGGAGGTCTCATTGAGTGGGTAGTGTAGTTAAAATTAAGTTGAGCAACAAATCTGGCATGTCTGAGGTTGCCTTTTTGAATTAAAGAATTCTCCAGCTCCTTCACAGACAAACTTATTCCTGTTGAAGCTTCAGAACAAAATTAAAATTTCATTCAATCTGGAAGATATTGATCCATTTGGGACTTATTCAAGCTGCCCAGCTTTATCAGTTTAGGCCTCCTGGGCTCATAACAAACCTCAAGGAAAAGGAGCCTCAAGCACACTGTCCTCTCATGCTCCCACCCTGACTCTTCTGTGACCTAGTACCCAGCAAATGCAGTTTGCAGTCGGCCCTCTCTAAAAGGCTTTTTGCAGGTATCAGTATATCGTGGCACTTTGATTTCAACCAAAAACTCCCCCTGCACCCTCTCACTGAGCCCCAGAGTTTAACACCAGTCCTTTGTCTTTAACAGGACCCATTAGACTTGCAGTAAAGAGTGGGGCCCTGCACAGCTTTGTAAACAGCCACACACACGTTCTCCAAAATTAGGTTATTTTTAGTAAATCTTCTGTTTTACCCACTTGCAACATCACCATAAACTGTGGGCATCACTGAAGTAGCCTCATTCAAGCAGTATTCAAGAATGAATGTTACAACACGGAAGACTGACAAATACTGGGGGGCAAGAGGGATTTAAAGTACTTTAGCTTGAAGCAGCTGATAATAGAACCTGTCTACACCATAAGATATAACAGATTTCTAATTATAAACTTTATTCTTTTCCTGATATAGTGATTCAGTGGGAAAGCCATAGGCACACACTATTTGTCCACAATGCCAAAGCACTGCAAAGCTGATACAGACAGACAAGCCACATAAATACTTTTTTTTTTTAACACTGCCTAAATATAAATTATTCCGCTTATTGTGGGATTATAATTTCAACAGTATGATTACAGAAAATGGCCTTCTTAGTATTAAAGTATCCATTCTCGTCAGTTGATTCCTAAACAGCACAGTACTACCTAATAATAAATTTGCCATTACTCAAGAGCGGGTCTGATAAAATTATTTTGGCAAGAAGAATATGCCCCTAATGAAATCTGCTGCTTTGTATATACATGAACATACACATGCAATACAGCCAAGTTCACTTTCCCTGCAACAGATCAACAACCACACCAGTCTTGCTTTACACACCAAAGAAAAGCCCTGTGGAGCACAGGACAGGAAATCAGTTCGGGGTGTTGTTAGCGTGAG
Organism: Turdus rufiventris; assembly: GCA_013186435.1. NCBI lineage: Eukaryota > Metazoa > Chordata > Aves > Passeriformes > Turdidae > Turdus > Turdus rufiventris. Next base: position 13,761,214 of record PYHW01009916.1, on the reverse strand, counting down.
CAAACACCATCACACTGCTCCACATCTGAGCTGGGACAGCACAACTCTGCACCACGCCACACATCTCTTCCTTTCAGTCATCACTATCACTGACTTATTTTTTCCTTCATTTTATTATGTTCTCTTGTAGCTGTTTTCCATCTGTTCTGTTACCTGGTTTTGTCTGGTTACATCAATTCATTTGAACAGGTACTATCAAAAAACACAGCAGGCAGATGAAATGCACTCAGCTCCCCACCAACAGTCAGTGCCCACTCAGGGGTGAAGTTACAGTCTTTACAATTAGCTCCTGCCCACTGCACCAGCTTAGACTTTCATTTGCTGTTCTGTTCTCCCAGCTAGAGAGCTTTTATACTCCCCTCTGGATTTATTTTCTGCTCTAGATAACTATCTCTGAAAAAGAAGATATGGAAGGAAGACCCATGGAGTATGTGACACAGTTAGTACCAGGAGAAAAAGTGTATCTGTGGGATCTTTTTGCATGGTTGTATTTCACACATCTAACCCTGCAAGGAGACACACTCTGATCACATTAAATTCAAATCAATAATGTAAGGGGCAGTTTCAATGACTCTCTGGAGATACAACCGTGTTCCAAAGCTCACTGAGGCCAATCTTGGGTCACTCATTTCTGAATGTATTATAAATTTCCTCTGCAAGCTCAATTTTGCAAGGACCCAGGCATCTCTTGGGGTATGTGATGCATGCCTTTAGCTCACACTGAGACTAATGGGACCTTAAGGGGCTGGACAAATTTCAGGAACAGGCATTTTCCAAATTATAAAAGCAATTCCTGCCTGAGGACCGGATCCAATACCATGGTGTATGCCCTGTATTACTGCTGAAAGCAAAAGAAGCACAAAATACTCATTCTCTTGAAGAAGGAGAGTACAGAAAGCCCTAAAGTTAGAACGCAAGGCAACCAGCTCATGTGTGGAGCTCATCAGTATGATTCTTAGGAGGCTCCCAGGAAAGTTGGCTGGAGGGGCAACCAGCCAAAGTGAGGTTACCACGATGTGTGTTAGGAGGGCAAGACATGATTACACTATCATTATTTACCAAGCAAATACAGAATCTTTTCAAGCATGACTGAACTGCATCTGCCCTTGAACACCTGGCTGGGAGTAAAACTGGCTCAAAAGCAGAGAAAGACTGGCTGCCTTTGCTTGCAGATAAACTCACTATCATGAGAACTTCAAAGAGCAAGGCATTTAGTAATTAAAGGAGAATAAATACAGGGCATGTGACCATGTCATTTCCCCTTCTTTACCTGATGCCACAGGAAAGCATGGAATGACAAAAACAAAGCTTGTTTTCATGTTCTCTTCTACCAAGACTAAATAAGATTATAGCAGAAGCAGACAGGCAGTCACATTGACAGTTCAGGGATATTGTGAGGCTAATTGGGGGGAAGAAAAAAAAGCACCAACTCAAAAAGTCTCTCAGCAGTCTATTTTAAGGAAGCATCTTATATAACAGGAAACAAGCACAGTTATTCTGGATTCTTGAACACCGTCTGTCACACTGCCACAAGCAAAGGAAGTATAAAGAAGTATGTGACACCATTTGAAGACTGTTAGCTTTAATAAGTCTGTAATAATGTCAGTTATATAAATCCTTGCAGGTTGAATTAGAGGAAGAAAGTGCCATGGAGATTAGGCCTACATAATATCGAAATGATTGCAAAGCTAAGGAGGAAATACATCTTTTTTTATTTTTTTGCAAATGGCAAGCTCAGACATGAGGGTGGCAATCAGGCACTAACCACTCTTCAGGGCAGGAATACACTGTCATGGAGGCAAGCGACAGGTAGCTGCTCCATGGCAAAGCTCCTTGTCCAAAAGCTACAGAGTGAAGCCTCAGCTGTCCATGAACATTTTAGCAGGAGCACTGGAAGGGTTCCTCAAGGTTGTGGAACACGAGCTGGCTCCTTAGCCACTATCCCAACCAAGCCTGCAGGTGCCACTGGGGTGCCCAGAGCTAACACACCTTCTCTACCTTTTCTCTCTGCAAAGAGAGAACAGTCACATAACACAGGGCAGGAGGGAATCCTTAGTTTCTTAGCTTTCTAGTTTGGGGGTTAGAATTTGGCTAATAGCTTTGGTCACAGACAGTTTTTAGGATGAAAAGATGTACTAAAATTTTAAGAAGACCAGTGAAACATTTCTGGGTCTTAAAACAACACACACATATATTTTAAAGCTTTAACATAGATGGAAAGAGAAATAAAATTGTCTGTTACTGGTTAAAAAGAATGCTGTGCCTAATTCAAACCAGAATTTTGGTCATTTCATTTCTGATGCCAAACCAAAAAACAGTGATTCATATATCATTACTTTGCTAGCCTGATAGGAATTAAGGGAGAAATTGTATGGACACTACCTAGGTTTATGGAACTTTACTCCAACCAACCACCATCTGCTTCTCCCAGGGCTGTGCAGGTGTGCAGAGCAGAAATAGCCCATATCCAGAAAAGCAATGCCACATAGAAACTTTGCAAACCTCAAGAAAAGAAAACATAATTTAGGCATTAAGATGTAACTGTGCATAACACATCTGGGACAGATTTTCTGGAAATCTAAGTTAGCTTTGCTCCAAATACTTCTGTGTGATTTCACAGCAGCTGGTTTGTGGAACGTTTGAAATTTTTCCCACTCCTTATCCCCATTAGATACAAAACTAAAAGCTTCCTAATCCTTGAAGGACTGCTAAAATAGCAAAAGGAAAGATGAAAGCATGAAAGTTAGGTCAGCTAATAAAAATATAAATAATATTGAAACTTGCAATAACTGAATATTACTACATGTTGATGTAATGCTTTACCAGTTTTTATCCATTTACTTCCTGGTATGCTGACTCAAAAAGAGAAAGACCCATTTAGACACATCTTATGCATGTAATATTAAACCCACCCTTCACGAAAAAGCATCTGTATATCTCAGTGTAAGGAAATTTTCATAGTGACTAATGTCTAAACCAAGGAAACATATTGTTTTGGTTATACTTTTTAAATGGGCATATTGAAACTTATAAAACAAGCAGAGAGGGTAATAAAACTCCTCCAGTTCCCCATCCAAATAACTATAATCACATTAATTATACTGCCTTCCATTCCATCATTATCTTTACTACATTATGGTCAGAAAATCAAATGCAAGAAACTTTTCTTTGTGTCTGATAACAAAACATTTGCTCAGATGTTCCTAGTTAGAGCTGTAGTTTCCCTCACAGAAGTACAACAGTAGGGAGGTGAAGACATGAAGTTCCCCAAATCCACAGAGATGGCACAAAGCCGGAAGGAACGGCAGAGTTACAATTCCCTGGCAAACACTATTACTGCTAACAGACTTCATCTGAGGAGGTGCCTCGACTGAATTTCACAGCAACTTCCACCCCACAGGGTACCCGCTCTAGCAATACTTTTCTCATTTACAGGAGGTTTTGAATAGCATGATACAAACTTCTCCCTGCAGTTTTCTGAAAGAAGCTGCATCTGTTTCTTTCTTTGGTGCTATCCGATGTGCGGGAGTGGCTATGAAAGAGCAAAACACGCGGCATGTGTGTAACTGGGAGAGGCAGAGAGAGATGCAAACACCCGCTGGCACTCCATTTAACCAGTAACCCAAGAATTCCCTTGCAGAGGGCTGAAGAGGTTAAGCCTTTACCTATTTCTTTATATACACGCGCACAGAATGTAATTTTTACCTCTGTAATGCAATGAGCTACATATAATTTACACAGCAAAGTACACATAAACATAAATAGACATAGCATGTGTCTTTCTTGTAGAGATGCAAACTTTGGCTGTTGGAACAGCTGATGGAGAAGGCAAGTCTAATTACTTCAGTTCAAAAGCCAAGGCTCACATGTGACAGCCAAGATGAACCGTAGTTCCCTCTGCTGCCCTGCTGGTAGTGGTTTGTCATGTAGAAGAACAAGCACACCCCTGAAGGGCTTCCTTTTTAGCCTACCAGTGATCCAATTCACAGCATTGACCCACAAAGAGTTACATTGGCACAACATCCAGAAGGAAAGGGAAAGTTCAGTAAACTGTGGCATGAAATCAAGATGCAGCCAGAAGCATGAAGACGAGTGATTCTCTATGCTGCTCTCTTTTTCTGTGCCACCATGGTCCTTTCTTTGATCTTCCTTCCTGCTGTTGCCATAACATGGCTTTCAATTTCATTTCTCTAACTACAGTCTGATTTAAGCATGCTTGCAAAAACTCTCCTGAGATTTTAGAGTCACTGTTGCATGTCTCCTTGTTCAAATAACAATGGAGCCTGCTCCAGAGGACCTCAGGCCTGATTTTACATTACCTTGCAAACTCATTACTTGTTTACACTAGCATAAAATTCAGATGTTAAAGCATTATAAACTCAGGTGGCCTCAGTCTAAATGTTTGCACAAGAGGCAGAATGTCAGAGCAAGTGAAGCATGCCCTTCTGGCAGCAAAGAGGCACCCCAAGCAACACTGCACCATCTTTCTACAGCTGGAAGAAGCTCCAATAATGGCATTTGCATAAGCTCCCAGTAGAACCACACTCCTACAGCACACAGAGCAAGCACTCTGCAGCCTGCTCCAAAGAAAGGCGCCGCCAGAGGCAGCACAGCACAAGGGGGATGTGACTGAAAGCAGTATCAGGAATATGTCACTAAGGGACAGTGGGGAAGCTGAACACAGCTGTGCCTCAGACAGGCAGAACTGTCTCAAGGACTCCTTGCTGTTTACAATTTCCCTGAGGCTCCCTTCTTTTCCAGGTAAAAACAGCGTATCAGCATAGCCCAACAGAAGAGCAAAATTGTGAAGACCTAACCAACAAAAAGAAAAAGGTATTGTCATATATACTATTAGGTGTCCAAGGTGCTGGTGCTGATGAAGACTCCTACTAGGTGTTTTTTTAAATCAAATAAAATAAATAAAAGCTGTTCTCCCTGGCAGAGCTGCTCCTAGGCAGGCAGGGCCAGCCTCCCATGGCACAAGGGCAGCTGCACCTATTCAGGTGTATCTGCCAATACACTTTGGAATTTAAACGGATTCCTCAGAGAAAAAGCTTCCAAACATCAGGGAAGAAAAACAGGTCCACGGATCTGTTATTCCTTTAGAGAGCATAAGGGTGGTGGATCTCAAGACCTTTTCTATTCCCTCACACTAAGATTAAGATTGCTCCAGTTGTGTGTGTGGTATTTTTACAGCCAAGTGTTTAATACAGGGAAAAGTCAGGCTCCCACACTTCTTGAGGATGATTATTCCAGGGGGTAATAACCAAACTCTCATTCAGGAAATTGTTCCCAATATTGAGATTAAGTTCTTTTGTGTCTAATTTCCTCTATTTACTTTTAGCTACAACTCATCCTTTATGCTAAATAATTCTTTTCTCTCTTTGTGGGAGTTCCACCCCTCAAATATTTGTGGGCTGTTCTATCCCTTAGGCCATATTAGTCACCACTTAGCCAAACTATACTCATTTAGTCCTTTTTATTAGGACTCGTTAATTATTCTTAATCCCCTCCTCTGAACTCCCTGGTTTCCCAATCTCACTCAACACTGGAGCCAGTATTCCCCATGCTCCTGCATCAGAACAGTGTAGAGAGGAACTCCTCTCTCCTCATCCCAGTGTTCCCAGAAATACAGAATACAGTTTAGCTCTTGCATACTGCATCTCCCCATCCCTATGTCTTCATTAGTGTTATTGCTTCCCTTACCCACACAGCCAGCCCAGCTGGAGCAAAGCCCACAAATAGGATTAAGAGTTGGCTTTTGCCTCCATCTCAAACTGTGTTCACTTCCCTTAAATACTTTTTTTCTTTAAAATACGTTGCTCTCTCAAGGTTTAGTACAATATTCACTGCTGCAGTAATAAAAGGGCCCAGTTTTGAAAGGTTTTTTGTGGTTTCAGTAGTATCTAAAGCTACTGGAGGTTAAGCATCTAAATACCTAAAATCTGGCTTAAATACTATTAACAACATATTGTGCTCAAGCAAATACACTTGAGAATTCAGAGACTGATATTTAGGAAAGAATTTTCTTTCCAATAATGGTATTTTCGGTGCTACATACTTTAGTTCCAATAACAAGGTAGGTATAATTATGTCTCACTACTGCCCTAATTATTTTTAGAATTTCAATGATTCTGTCACCATGGGTGCTTTTCAGTAAGTTTTGGCTGCAAAAAAAACCCCTGACTTTTAGAAAATATCAGCAGTGCCCTGATGCAACTAATGCCCTTAATAATTGGCTAGTATTTAACAAAAATACCAATTCTGAGTATTCAGTGAGCACTGCCTCACCAAAATAATGTGAATTCACTGCTGGTATCAGTGGCTTTGGCTTAGTCCACTAAAGGTTCTGAAATGCTAAAGAGATGACACTGAATCACGCTGACAGAAAAGATGGGTATAGAGACAAGGACTGGGGAGCAGGTGCAGCAAATATTTATAGGGTACATCTTACCTCCCACAAAATCAATCCTTCTCAGTGGCTACAGCATACATTGAGAGAGTAAGAACAAATTCTTATCCTTTCCCCACCCATTGGGAATGGGATGCTTTGGAGAGGTAAAGAGGAGGAAGGGAATGTGAACTCACTTCTTTGCTTTTCCTTTGTCTGAAAGCAAAGGTGCATCCTGCCCCATTTCTCCCACAGCCTCAAGACACACCTACATAAATGAAGCTCAGTCAGAGACCTCTGCTACATGAGCAGCAAGAGAAGGCAAATCACAAGCATGACAAGATGAGAGATGGTAACATAAATACTCATCTGCTGAGCAGCCCTGGTGGTTAATAGAAAACATTTATCAGAAAAACAACTTCCACTCTTAGAGAGCAGCTTTGGCTGAGTATAGGAACTGTATCTTGTGTACAGCTACTAAAATAACAGTCTCAGACTAAGATGAAATGATGAAACACTACCTGAAGATATATTTACTAGATCCAAATTTAACTGACAGGTCAACATATCTTTTACCTGGTGCTATGACTTCAGAATATGTCAGAAAAGTGATAAAGCTCAGAGGACACTTGACTGTACCAATGAAGAACTTTGTTTTCCAATGACACTCTGAATATTCTCATCACTATTTAAATAGTGGGTCAAAAGATCAACAAAATTAAATTGGCTGGTATTGCATTCTTTCTGTAGCAGGAACCTGACTGTCTTGACCATTTATATTATGAAGTCCAAAAGTCAGCAACATATCCTGAGCCTGTGCTCAACTGTCACAGCTCTGAGCTCCCTTCAGATTCAAGTCACATTTTATCTTTCGTATAGTAGTGTCTATCTCTAAAAAAGAATCTCCTGGGGTTTTTAGATACTACTTTCCATGACTACCAAGTTTACATCCAGTTTGACTGGAGTTATCTCTAAGTATAATGTGGCAAACTGTAACATAGAACTGATTTGTCCCGCAGTTGTTCTATTGCAGTTGGCTAAGTTGCAAAAGTCCCTTTGAAAAAGGTTCTGGGTTTTGTTGTTATTAATAACAAATAGGTTTTTTCTAAAATGTTTGTACAGTCTATAGTTTAGAGCTGTTTGGTTTTTTCCACCACTCCTATCAAAATTTGGGGCAATTTGTTTGCTGAAAATCTACAGTGAGCTAGATTATTATACAAATATGGTTAGACCTTAAGAAACAGGAAGAAATCTAGTTTGGTGCTATTTGCAGTTTACCATGTTCTTTGCAGTTGAAGCACTATAATGGCAAACTTTGGTACTAAGGTACTAAACTCACCACTAAATCCAGACTGCTGAAAAAAGGACATTCCAACCCAGAGGAGGACTTGCATTTCCTAAGTTTCTGCAGGGTATTTCTTCCCCTGCCCTCATCTTTTAGGGAATCAGTAGTGTGCAGCTGGTCTTGGCCAGGAAAACATTGTACCCCACATGACTGGCCAAGCTGATCATGCATGGGCTGCTCCTCCAACCACATTCAAATGAGCCACACAGTTCTGTACTAGAAGTCAGAAGATGCCTTTATGCCTGTCTCCCACAGACTTTCTTGCAATTCCTCAGAAGCTACAAGCTGCTTATTGCAAAGAGGACAGTGAAATAAGCAAGTGTGAACTTGATTCAGAAGTTATTTCTCTTCTGCAACAACTGCTGCTTAAGTCACCAACTCTGCCAGCATACATCCTGTCCTGCATAAACTCTTGACCTTACGATTCTACTTTGGCTCTGCCTACTGCAGGGGTGCATCCTTTGCTTCTTTAGCTGAAGCAGTTTTTGCTTCACACGAGCACAGCTATGATGGGGCAGGCATGACCACAGCAATATCTGTTAAGACACGGCAGTGCTGTGACCATCATGGGGCTCCTCAGACGTGCTCTCCTAAACCTCAGTCCATAGCAGACCTGTGACATTTTGCATTGTGTGTCAGTATGGACAGCATTTCACCAGTCAAGCCGCTTACAAGCTAACACTTATGGATCTGGAAGACCTTTTAGTGAAAGAGGCTGCTTTATCCTTTCTACTCAACAACATAACCAGGATGTGAACGGAAAAACTCCAGGGCTAGGAAGATGTCAGCCAGAAGTACCATGGGGAGCCTATACAAGCCTTTGTGGCAAGAAAGGCATTCCATGACATGAACATGATCCCTGAATAATTAGATTAAAATTTTCTGCTGACAATCCCCAATGAAAATAAAAGAAGTGAAAAGAAAGAAAAACACAAAACTGTATTCATAGGAAATTAGGAAAACAAGCAGAAATGCAACCTAAGGCAGTGCAAGATATCTAAATGTCACTTGCAAAACAATACCTCTATTCCATCTTTCTTCTTTTTTAATTGGCAGGATCTAAGGCAAATGATTATAATAATCTGAATTCATTTACATTCTGAAAAGACTATGTGAGAAGAAAGCAATCTTACTATGAGTAATATACTAACAATCAGTGGAGACACTGTTTCAAGGCAAATATTCTAACTACAGCCCATGGAGAATGTTATTTAGAAGTTTTTCATTAAAACTGATATAATTTTCATTCGGAATGCCTTTCATTCAAAACAGCAGATAGACTGTATGACTAGACTGAGTCTAGTATCTCTGTGGGTTGATCTATTAGTGAATTCACTGGCCCTACACAATTCACTGCACTGTCTGAGTTTCAAAGGATGAAAGTGCTGTTTGGGAAAGGATATGTAACAAGAGAAAGGCCCTTAGGCACCCCTCAGGCAGCACAGACATGCAGTAACCCAGAAAGAAGCCGAAAAGTCACAGTTAGGCTCCTTCTAGGAAGATAGTTCTGACAGCAGCAACAAATAATTGGACAGCCAATGCTGAATCCTTAACTTTCTTTTGTCTTCCCATATCTGCACAGAAATTCACATTTATGTCAACTCTGGCGAGGGGAAGTGCAATGAAAACAATTAGGTGCATACATAATGCTGAATCACATGAACCTGATTTAGCTGTCCAAACAGTACCTCTAGTTTCTATAAAGTCTGTAGAGAAAGAGAAACTATTCTAAAAGACATTGAGAGCATCTCTATCAGGTTCCCACTTTAAGCTGATGCCTGTAGGAGTTTAGCTTCCCTTTAGATCAAGAATTACAGTAGGTGGTTTGGTAAAAATATCCTTCATTCCATACTCTGCTGGTTTCAGCTGGGGTAGAGTTTTCTTCCCAGTGCTAGTACAGGGTTATGTTTTGGATTTGTGCTGAACTGAACACAGAGTTGATAATAAAGAGCTGGTTTTGTTATTGCTGAGCAGGGCTTACACAGAGTCAAGGCCTTTGCTGTCTTTCCTACAGACCCACACTGGTGAAGAGGTTGGGAGTGCATAGGAGATTAGGAGGTGACATAGCTGGGATAGGTGACCTAAACTGACCAAAGGGATATTCCAAGCCATATGGCATCTCATTCATATAAAGTGGGGGAAAGAAGAACAAAGAGGGGATGTTTGGAGTGATGTCACTTACTACTGATATGGCCTCCTCCAGAGACTTGCAGTAAATCACAAGGCTGTAACTTCTGTTCTTAGTTGCACCTGCAGGTTTTCTCTACATCTTCAGATTTAAAAGCAGCTCTAAATATCTGCTACGCTTTATAATCATTTTTCCAAAACACATTTTCCAAAAAACTTGTTTTCATTTTCTCACTCACCACAATTTTCTTTCATGTTGGCTCCTTAATCAAATTATGCCCACATCTGAAGAAGCAAAATATTTGGTTTTCATTAGACAACCAAATATTTACTCATAAGCACACTCACCGGAAATAGGCACCTACATAATCTATGATCATAGTTAGCAATTCCACTCCCAGGCCATTGACAACTAACCAAGGAACTTCCAAGTGAGCCCCCTAACTCCAAAACATGAGAACTAGCTTCCACAGTCTGTCTCCTCAGCCCCACTGAGGTCTGGACTGCCAGTGCTGGCATGGGGATCACAGAGTATTCAGAGGAAATGTAGGGTGAGAGGGACATTGTAGCATCTGGGATAGCAGTGACACAGAGCCTACCACACTGGGAACACACAAAAGGCAAGCAGACAAACAGAGCATGCTGAGAGAGTAAGGTAAGAAGTGTAGTGATGAATGATAAATCACAATAGAGGCAAATAGAAGCAGCTGACTGAAGGTGAAATCACGAAGGAGCACTGAAAGAGTGTCAAAACGCAATTCATCATTGAGCACCCTGCTGCCCACCAGAGCTGCCATTATCTGCCTGATCCAGAACAATTTACCTGCTGAAGTTATAATGCATATTGCATCCACAGCCAGAAAACACTTTCTCTGCAGAGCTTTCCCAAAACAGGAAACCAGAGCAGCCCCTCTGCAGAAATTCCTTCACTATGAACTCCTTTTGCACATGGAAAAGCCTTTCAGCAGCAAAATCCACTCACAGTGACTGAACAGATTTGCCAAAAGTTTGCAAAAAAATTCCATATGCAATTATCTGCATCATCAAAATAATCCTTTGTAGACAGCCATAGTGTAAAACCACTCAACGTCAAATAAAATCTGCAATAATATTATTCTTAAGCACAAGTTTCCCTCAGTTATATCTTCATATTCCGGTCACTTCTTTACATGAGTAACAGTTTTGGCAGGCAGAACCTATTTATTTATTTTGCATTCTGAAAACTTGCCTGAAAATGTTTCAATCTTCTGTGTACTGACAGATTCAAGTTTTCCATCCACAGCTGACTCTGGTGTACTTATCCCGCATTTGAGTAATATCCTGACAAGCTTTTGGAATTTATAAACACATACACACACAAAAAAAAACCCCAAAAACAAACTAAACAAAACATAACAAAAATTTTAAAAATTAAAAAATAAAAACCAAACAAACAAAAAAATAACTGTTTTAACTTTCAAAATACTACCTGCACTATTCAGAGCTTCAAGACAGTAAATCTTAGAAAAAGAAAACAATTGATGCTTTTAAGATTAAGAACAGCTCTGCATCTTTTCCATTGACAATATGCCTTCCAAGCAAGCACAGTGACTTCAGACTGCAGCATAACCTACTGTGGTAAAACCTCAGTTGCCTTGATGGATTACATACCGCTGAATGTTTCAAATACATCATGACACTACATTTTCAGCTACCTTCTTTTTTTCTCCCCCTAAGTGGACAGCCTCAGCACAGACAAATGCACTGTTTGTAAACAGAAAACTCATTCCTGCTTATGGCCTCCAAGTAGATACAAAGCAGCCCTGAAGTAAGCTGTAAGCCAAATCAGAAAGGCTTTACACTCAATTAGTAGTTTTACTTTTCCTCTTGTATTTGTAATTGCATAAACCAATTTATTATGAGAATGAGCACAATTCTTGGAACTGTCAGGAGCATGGCAAGGCACTAAGCAGAAATCTGTTTGATGGAATCCACACAAAGAAAATTCAGAACTCTTTTCTCTGCCCTTGGCTCTCTCAGTCACCTTTGCATGCACTGCTGCCAGGTCCCCTCTCTTCTCGAATCGTGCTTGATGTACAGCACAAACACATGTACATGAAAGAGATGCAGGGAGACTGACTGGAGGGATGCATATCATTATCTGCTTGGTCACTTGTTTTCTGTATATTTTTCATAAAATAATTATCTGTTTGTTAATTTAAGATGAAATCTGAAGCAGGATTGACAACTTTTACTTATGTTAACTACACAGGATCTATTCCAATGGACACCGAGAGCTCACAGACTACAAACCATGATAAGAAAAGAAAGGGTGGAAAAAATCACATTTATTTAAGTCCTTGTATTACTCTTAATTTTTCAACTTTTAAAACACTGTTTGACTTTTGTTTATATGATTGGTGAAGTAGTAATCCCAGTATGCTGGGGTATCTTTAAGCATAAGTCTCAGAAGACCTTTTCTCCCTCAGACCAAAACAGTAGCAAGAAAGACTTTCCTCAATATTAATTGCTCTCAAGCACCCAATCTAGCCACTTACTGAATCTATCATATTAGGCCTCTGTTTTAATCTTACAAATATCTGAAATTACATTAGATCTAAAAGAAATAACCAATAAAATATGTCACTTAGCTCTGCTTCTTTCTGAGGATGACTAATTTATGTTTTCAGAATTCCAATTACACTGCTAGACCCCAATTAACCATTACAGTGGAATGATCCATAACATCCATATGGAGAAATGCCCTGAAATTTCATTTCAGATCAATTTGTACCCTTGAAACAATACTGCTAGGATCCCTCAGCACTCACTAAGGGCATGTTCTCCAGAACAGTGCCTGTGTGTCCCAGGAATAAGTATCAAGGATGTAACATCTACAGGCTCTCTTCAGGTGTTTGAGAGATAATAAAATAGGACTCTTTACCCCTTCACTGAAATTGTGCACTATTTGGTACAATGCCTCCACTTTCCTTGCAGACAGGGAATGCCAAGGAAATTCTTCCTGGGATGACCTTTTTTTTTAAAGTGTCTTGAGTAAGCATGGTTGGTCAAAAACAGTTCTTGTGGAGAAGTTCTAACACAAAATTTTACTTCAAAGAAATGTGTTTGGGAACTTCTACCAGAAATTTTTCCTTCATGGAAGGCACATACAGCTTTCTACCATCAGTAATGCCTAGACCAGGTAGAGAATTTAGCCCATATAAAAGATTAAGGAAAAAAAATTACTATTCTAATGAGGCAAAGTTCCAACTAGTTTCCAGCATCAATTTTTTGTTAAAAATCTTTCTTTTTATAGGTTTGGGGGGAGTTGGGGGGTTTTGGGTGTTTTGCTTTCTTTTTTTTTAGGAAGAGGTGGGAAGTGTTACTACTTCTTAAAAAAAAAAAAAAATAAATATAAAATCTAACCTAATCCATAATCTAAAAGCTAATCTAATATAAATTTTAGACAGAAATAAAATGCTTAATTTTTTGTCAAAGACATCTATGTGCATTGCTTTTCAGACCAGTCCTATTTGCAGTTGCTCTGGAAATAAAGGCATGCTACAGAAAGTCTGCTGAGTAATCTTTTATGTACTACACTTGCTTTAAAGCACAAGATCACATCCCTCCTTCCAGTGGCTGAATTTAAATCTACCTCTTCTACACAGTTAATAAATTAATTCCTTTAGCCTCAAGCAACAAGCTTTGTAAGTCCAACCCTTCTAGTGCTCAGTCACCACTCTGCAAATTCAGTCAATCTTTCAGTATTTCAGGACAATTTAACCATTACAAATCAACAGTAGCACTGACATTGAGACTCTCACAGTGACTTTCTGCCCTGAACCCAGGCCTGCCTAAGCCAGAAGCCCTGGAGCTCCACTGAACTCACTGTCATCAGCCCCAAGTGCCCTTGAACCACAGTGTAGTTATCAGCTGCTGCTGGAAGCAATCACAGAAGGACACTTGGAGAGAACAAGCCAGACTCAAGTTGACATGCCTCCACATGAGCCACCCAGGCAATGCTTCCTAGATCTATATATTCTTAGAAACAGTCTTACCTACAATGAAGAGCAGCACAGATGGATACTCTGGCAGAGCAAATAACCCTGGCCTCCTCTCAGCTCCACAGAAGCCAGCATTTGATTAGTAGCTCTGGCACAAAGCTGTCCAAGTTGTGGATGACTTGGTCGCTTGTAATGGTCCCTCAGCTGTCTCCCCTCAGTACTGCACTGTCTGGGCTTTTCAGGATGCTTCAGTTCTCCTCTTATCTTGTGTAATGGGGAAACAACTATAACACAGAATTATGTCCCATGCAGGTAGAAGCACTCAGGAACTACATAATACCTCTCTCTTACCCTAAGATAAGTTTCCAAAAGCAGCAAACAATGTTATTCCTTCTAGAATACATGCATAAAGTAACAGGCTGGTTCACTGAAGAATGAACCCCCTATATTGGATGTTTGGGTCACGAGCATGTAGCCAGAGTGAATGGCTGTGTGCTGGGATATGCTTGTGCACATGCACAAGCTCACATGCACCAACGCATGCTCTGCAGCTAATGAATTTTCTCAAAAATAGCTCATTAGATTGTAAACTGTGTTGTGCTGACACTAACTAACCATGGCAACTGCCAAATGTATAAAAAGCATACAAACACTCCTTTCAAAGCACAGTCTGTGCTTGAATCTGTCTTTTTAAAGCTTGTATGAAAACAGTGGGATGCAATAATACAAGCCTAATTTGTGAAATTCTACAAAATAGAAGGATAGAGTTCAGTAATCTTCTGAATAAACTAGTTTTTTGTATTAAAGTCAAAAGCATCATCCTACCATTTGCTGACCCCTTGCATAACACAGGCCATACAAACACACTCAGCAAGCACCACTATGAGCCTGACATACCATGTAATGTTTAAATACATTAGAGAAAAAAAAATTCACTGCAGAAGTTCCTTCCAGTCTTCTGAGGTTGACAGCACTAAGCTTCATTTTTAAACTCTGTGCATCTACTTAGAGCATTGATGGGACACATATGTTTCCAGGTAGTTAATTAATATGCATGCAAACCAAATCAAAGGTGACATTACCAGCAAGAACAAGAATTTTGCAATACAAAAGATGACTGAATTTTACTGGGCTTGAACCATAAAATGCACTATATACACATTTAAACATACTCAAGTATTTGCCAAGGATATTTTATTGATAAAAACCTCATAATTTTAGAAAGAAATTATCTCTGTCCAAAAAAATGTTGAGTCTTCTATATATGGCCTACAACAAAGCAGATTGAACACATTTGTATGGAGAGCATTACCCTTTCTACACATGGGATCTTTTTTAATTAAATTGAAATACTGTAAAGCTTGCCAATGGAAAGGGAAAAATTTAATTTCAAGTTTCATTACAGGGTTTCTTTTCATAGTAAGACTTTTGGAAAATGGCTAGTAGTCCCAGCTGTGTGCACATTATACAGCAACACAAAAAATTAATAATTAAACAAACAAATAAAGGAAGGGATATGCCGGGAAAGCTAACATCCTAGGCATCCAATCACCATGCTTATAAAGCATGAAGCAATTACCCATTCTGTCACTGGGGGCTATGGCATCATTTTGCAGCTTCGTGAGCTCACTGATGCTTCAGAATGCAACTTAGCTTTTCTAATTCAGCACTATCCCAGAGCTGGCCATGAGCCTGTCCCTGCCATGACAGAGTTTGAGGATGACATGAGCCACAAGGTACTCCTGGTATTTTTCTGAGGGCTCTGAAAGAAAGTCAGTTGGCAATAATGAAGCAGCTGGCAGTAACACCAAAAGCACTGCCAACATGCACAAGCATTCAATATGCTAACAGGTAGCAGAGCAGATGCATTCACATTACTTCTGTTGAACTTACCTTTGACAGTATTAGGTGTCTAGCAAAAAATTATATTTCTCTCCTCGCCATCATCAGCACTATCAACATCAAACCACTGCCACCAATCCAGAAGCTTCAAAAAGCCCAATCAAGGAGTGATCCCTGGGGTATCAGCAGGTACCACTCCTACAGACTGCAGGCAAGGACCAAGCTGTCAAGATACACCATCCACCTGTACATGATTTCCTGCCACCCTTGTTTTCTTTCAGGGCTTCAGCCATGGGCAGGGATTGGGCTGTAGGAAGATGAATTGTTAGCCAACTCCCATCCCCTCTCTTCCCCCCAAGGGCTCTGTTACCTCTCCCTGTCATGTGCCCTGATGCACACACATTACACAAACAAGACACAGGTCAGCATTATGAAATGATGGGTGAAATCTACAGGCTGATCTTGGGATAGGAACATGTTCAGTTACATGAGGGGAGACACTCCATCAAGTCACAGGTACCTGCAAAAAAGAATGGGCATCACTGCAATCTAGGCAGCAGCAAGACAAGAAAAAGCTTTTGGATGCAAATTTTTCACTGCTCCATGTCTTGTCATCTCCTCAGATTTCTCCACGCAGGTACAAGCCAAGGGAACAAGCAAATCTCTCAGTAAGTTAAAAAGCATCAGTTAATATTCTTGTAACATTTGTAGGTGAAGCCTTCACTGGGAACACAAGCATACAGAAGACTTCATGAATGTAGTAAGTTTTCTAGTTTATATCAATTAGTGGGGAAAAAAAATAGTAAGTTTAGATCTCTGAAGCTCCAAGGATAATTCACTTTGTTTGGGTAAAAGACTGTTTTTTTAAGAACAAGCAGCAATGACAATAAGTAAGGCCATTACTTCTCACAGTCTAGAACAACTATGTATCTAATTACAGAACACTTCCACAAGACTTTCATCCAATTCCACTGCTCTATTCAGAAGAAGAAATCCCTTTTCTTCTTTATATACTTCTATATTGAAATGCTCCTGTTATGCTAGTAGCAGTGTTAGCATTAGGAACAGAATTGAAATCCAAATCACATACTCAACTCCTGCCACTCACTATTTTAAAAAAGCATTTCCCATTGTTCAGAATTGCTTCACTAGCACAGACTATACTAAGGGAAAATGGGGATCTCCTGCTGCTGCTAATACATACCAGAGATGTACCACAGATAGAAGAGACACTAAAAAACCATGATGAAAATTGTCTGGCAGTACATCTCTTATGAGTTCAGTAGTTAATGATTTTAACTGAAATCTGCCTTCCTTAAATATCTTAAAATCTCCCTTTGCCTATCTAAGCCACTAGGGCTTTCTTTGTGACTGCTCCCCACCTGTCTGTTAGCATTATTTAAATAAGTTATCTGATGAAAAAGCACTGGAGTAAATCAGCAGCTGAGGGTGGAAAAGCAAATGATGTGGCTATCAGAGCTAACAGAGACAGCCTGTCTGCAATCCTTTGCACCCACTGTGGGATGACGTGCTCAGCGAGGCTTGGGAAGGGTCCATCCCCAACAGATTGTACTCCTTCATTCTCACCATTAATGTTCAGGGTGGTTTGGATTTGGTTGGTTTTGGTTTGTTGGTTTTGGGACTATTTTCTTGTTTGTTTGTTGGTTTTAAGGCAATAGCATACCTGAACAGGTAAGATGAAGTTTGCTGCTGCCAGCTATAAATACAGTACTGGGGGTCTGGAAAGCTGTTTTTTAAAACGCAGGCTCCAAAGAGACATAGCATGTATTGATGAAAATCACATAATCCCATCCACAGTCACAGAACATGATGGACCTCAGTGTTTGCATCTGGACACTGGTTCTGCATTGGACTCCTGTTGTTTTTGTCCAGTCTTTAAATTCTTCGTTTTAAGGAAGAAGGAAATGCCAGCAACTAAAAAGCATAATTTCTCTAAAACCATTTCCTTCCCTTTACCCACACCTCCTCATAGACTCATTTCAACAGCTCCACAAAAGTTCCAACCCAAATTCATTCACACAGCATAATGCCAGCCAAAGTAATTCTCTCTTACACTCTCCAGTGGTAGTCCCAGATAAACAGGCCTTAGCTAAGGTTCACAGACTGTTTGCCACACGTTCATCATCAATAGTTTCATTTCTAATGAAGGTTTCAACACTGCTGAAGTAAAAGATAATCTGCTACTGAACTTTGAATTAAGCAGACAGAGCTAATAGTGTTAACCTTAGCATCTCTGCCTGACTTTTCACTTTAGAGGCCCTTGAGGTTTCCAATTCAATTTCTGGCTTCTCCGATCATGCAAGAATAATGAGATTGAAAATGCAAGCAGTGCAATATGGCACACATCCTCAGTGGTACCACAGTACTGAGGGTTAACATGCAGGGGGCAGAAACAAAACCCTGTGAAAAGAGAAAAGACCAAGACAAAACCAGCAGAGATACAGGCTTATTTTCAATTCAGTCTCCCATTTGACCTATGTTAAAATATTTGTAGTCTTACAGTCATTGCATTTCTCTTTGTTCAAAAGCTACCTTTACCATTAGAGAAGGTGTGTAAATTAAACTGTTGATCTTTCTGTGCCTGGCTGTTCCAAACAGGATGTATTCAAAAGTGCCCTTTGCATTTTTACTGCATTAGTATCTTCTATGTTCTGAAAGCTAAATGTTCTCCTATACCTGTAGATTTGGAAAAGTTTTATGATGCCAAGTGTTCTGAAAATTCCCTCATTTCCCTTCCAGATTAATCAGCCATTAAGTCCAACTTTATAACTTGAAGGGACTGTAAATAACATGAAAACACCACTTATGTGTAGCATAATTATGTCAAGAAGCACAAAGTTTGGAGATAATAAAAAAATGCAGATAAACAGGAGAAGTTTATGTGTTTTCCTCTACTAGCTCTGTTCCTGTAAGGTATCAAAACTGTTGAATGCCCTGACAACTTAAAAGAATCTTTAATCATAGGAACTGATACTGTGGTTTGCCTTGCAAATTCTAAACCTGATATGGAAAAGCCACTCTTACAGTTCAAGCCTCTTCTTCAGCTCACATGCACAGTTCAATCACTGGTTTTGCACAATGGCCAAGACATAAAGGAAGTTACAACAACTCCAGACCAGGCCTCTCAAAAAGAAAGCAAAGCCAAACAAATTATATTTTCATATTGGTGCTATCCGAAATCCTATCACATCTTAGGTCAATGAAAAGCGCTATTGCATTGCAGATACCACTGTCTGGAATGGACAAATATATGAAAAATATTTTAACAGAAAACACCGCATTTACAGCTCCAGAGCCATAGCTCGGTCATACATTACTTGAATGTACAACAGAGGTGCAATATAAACCACCAGTACAGGAGACAGAGTGCATTTATATCAAGGGATGGAGGGACCACATGACAAACCTTCCTTTTGTGCTCCCATCCACAATCCAAATCACTGATTAAATTTTAAAAGTCATTAATAGCTTCAAGCTCGACAGGACACTGTTCCTGTGCTTTCAGAATTGCAGAAAAGAGTGCAACAGACAACAAAATTCACCACTTTTAGAAAAGTACTCTCTACATTTATATTTATGTTGAAATGTATAGAAAAGACACACCAATAATACAGTGCTATGTTCTGTATTGTTTTGTGTTTTACTTCCTCCAATATAAAGTTTTCTCTTACAAAGTACAAAATACTGTGGCATATTTAATACCATGCAATTGTGAAGTTCAGAAAGTAAGAAAGCAAAGAAAAATGGTGGAGATATCTCAATGTTACAATAATGAATGTTTTTTTAAAGAAGAGTTTTTACTCAATCTTTTATAAGCTTTTTATATTTTGAAAAACATTTGTAATTTCACATTTTTTCCCAAATGCAGTGTAAGCCTAAGAGAATGCAGGCACATACATCAATTTATTATGTTACCAATTAAGGACACAGTTCTACATCTCTTCTACAAAGAATGTATACAACTAAGAGGGTATTTTTTTCAAGTCATACTTCATTGGGGTTTTGTTCCTCTTCTCATGGGAAATTTCCATCAAATATAATAAGGATAAAACCAATAAAGTTTGAAAATAATTAAATAAACTGTATAAAAATTATTCTAAACATCATATGGGTCATAGGAGAGTTCAAAAAAATATTTATGTAAGTAACTGAATTCTATAGCAGAGAGGCATTACCCTAATAAATCCCGTAAGAAAGTTATGAATAGGAGACAATTCTCCATCAAATTTTTCAGGGCTTTTTAATGAATTAAACAAATACCCCAGCTCTCCCCAGGAGCAATCTAAGATGAGAATATGCACAGGACCACTGGCAATTTTGCAGAAAAATAACTCATTTAAGCTTCATATTTTAGTTGGTTTTTATAAAGAGCAGCATAGGTGAAGGCAGGAGGGAAGCAGGGAGAAAAAGCCAATCTTGTGATTGTGATTGAAAGCTCACTCTCTGCATCTTAGTAGCTGATAGGAAATGATGAAATACAAACTAAAGGAATGAAGAATTCAAAATGCTATGGATGGAAAAGTACCAGTGAAAAGGAGAGCACAATGAGATATGAGGTATACTAGCATAAGAAAATATTGAGTAGGCAAGAATACAGAGGTATTCATGCTGACTCTTATTCTATAAGTTTCAATCAGAAAAAACTCTTAAGGAAGAAAGAAAAATTTTGGTCAGTGTTTTTTATTAGAGGAGAGTTGCAGAGAACAAGGAAGAGGATTTTTAGCTTCCTTTTTTAGTTAGAAAAGTAGGTTTGACCAGCAGAGTCAATGCAACTTAAAGGACATTTTAAAGGAATTCAAGTACACTATTAAAATTACAAATGCTGAAACTGAGCTATTGAAAGAACATTTCTGAAGGCTTTCCTGTTTCATTTGCAATGCAAGGTGCTTGTCTTGGAAATGATAAATTGAGACAGCACTTGCAGGCTCCCTTGGTGCCATTACACCCAATCATACAGGGTGGCATTTCTTTGATTTCCACTCCAAGATTTCATTCCATCTTGTATAATTTCCCACAAAAAAGAACTCAGAAGGGAATAATTCAGTTAGTGTACAAGTATATTTTTCTATGTCTACATCTCTGTTCCATGTATATTAATAATTGATGTATTCATGTAATTTGACAAAATGATCAAGCATTCTCATTTTAGTTTCTGACTTTACAAATCAAACTGCAGTCTTTAAGTTATGTTTTAAATAAATTGTGTCCAAAATTACTATATATTATTGTAACAGGAAAAAATTGCATCTGACAGTTTTGGTTCTGGTGTTTGAAACTGCCAACCCAACCTTCAGCAAGCTCTCTGTGAGTTTCTCCCTAGCCCACACAGGTTCTCTGCTGAACACTCAAGGCTGAGTACCATAAAACCTGTGTGTGGCAGTGCAGGCACTTTCTCACAGTCTGTTCAGAACCAACTGTCCTATTATGAGGCTTCTGAGTGAAGAAGCCACTACAAACAACCAGAACTAGAGGGCCCTGTAGGGTATTGATACTGTCTCACCACTACAGCATTATCAAGCTCCTTCTTTTGGACTACTCTTAGAAATACACTTGAGCAGATCTCCTGTCCATTTATCCACTAAACATGTTTCCTGCTGGAATTCTTCACTGCCTCTTCCATCCACAATGCAGGTTTGTGGTGTTGTGGAAAAGAAATTGTGTTATCCATCTTCAAAGCTTTTGCAACATTTTTTCAAAGTCCAGTGGAGATATATTACCAAGGAAAAAATGTAAAGCAAGGGTGCTGTGCTAACCACAAAAACAGTAAGACTGTGTTTCAGAAAGGATTACCAATTTCTTAGCACTGACTTTGCAGACACTATGTCTTACAGTGCATTACAGAGATTGTTCTGAAGCCTTCATGGTTAAAAGCAGATATCCTGGAAGTAAAAGGAAAGGCATTTACAGCTGAGCTTGCCAGTAGAAAGATTCACAGTGGAAAGTCTTTTTCTAGGACTTGTTAAATAACCCTACTAGGACAGCAGCAGACCATGACACACACAAGAAAAATAAAATGTTGTGAAAGTTCACTATGTCAGCAAATACCCAAGATAGTATTGGTTCTATCTGCCTTTTTTTTATTTTCCAGAAAAGCTTCACAGATGTTTCCTCATTCCATTAAGAATCATGTTGCTGATTCATCAGCATCCTTTCACCCCTGTATCCCTCCTTCTGCCTCCTGTGTGCCACTGCAGAGCCCATGCCAATAAGCCCAGCAGATGCATTATCCTGAGCTTTGGTACATGCCCAGTTTCTTGTGTGGCTGTGTACAACATGGACAGCCTGCAGTCCTGACTGCGAACAGGTGAACAACACAAAAGTTTGAGTCAAGTCATTTTGTTCTACAGCACACTTTGCAATTTAGCCTCCACATTTACTTCTTTCTCTAATTTTCAAAGGTTACAGTCATACAGTCTACAATTTGCAGTCTGCATATTTCTCTTTTACTTAGCAGTACAATTTGCTCTAACAGGGAGAAAAGCATGCAGTTGAATTTCTCTTGACATAGCTACATCACGATCTAGAGAGTTCATGCTGGCATTTCTGTGAATGTTGGGATCACAGATTATACTCAATCTAATTTAAATTGTCTATAAAGCCCAGTTAGCTCTTCACATATCTTAAACAAACATGAAATGGCAGAATGGCTCAACATAATTTTGAAGATTTGCACTTTCTACCTGCTGTTTTTCACCTGGTTTTGAGTGGCCTTAAAACAAGTTCACCAAAACAAAAACAAGTATCTGTGAATAAATTCTTTGATGCACTTTTTTACTTGGTGCTCCCCTCCCTACCCAAAAGAAACCCTTTTCACATTGAAAGATCCAGGTCCAGAAATCACTGAGGCACACATTCAATATTTTAAAGTTCAACTACTAACTCTAACAAGTGTTTGATTTAAAGTCCATGCTTCAGTAGACTGAGATATATTAAATACGTAGTGCCTGATTCATGTGGAGTCTGAGTCACCAAAACAATGTAATAAAATCAAGTGATTTTTATTCCTCTATCTTGATACATGCTTATGCCACGTTGAGAGTGGGAACACCACAAACACAGACACTCAGCAAAACTAAAGAGCCACAAGATATGATACACACAGGCAGTGCATAGGTACCCCTGTCTGTTCAATGGAAACTAAAGACGTGAGCTCACACAGAAATTCAAGTGCTTTAGCTCATGTACAATTCCAGCAACAAAGATCTAATGGCACCACCTTGCAGCAGGCTGATAGAATGATTTGTTGTCACTGCTCAATTGCCTTAAGGACCTGACAGCTGTCATTGAGAGAGATACTAAATATGTAGTAGAGAATATTTATTTTTTTAAAACTACATTAAAATTTGTTGGGTTATCTGGTTAAAGCACAGAAAATTGGGGCAATACAAGAGTTCAAACTCTTCAAGCTACCAAGAGCCCTCTGTTCAGTCATTAAAATGTCTTTCTCTTTTGCACAGAGTGCACAAATACAGGAAACATATCTCTCCATAACTGTCCTGCAAAGAACAAGGGTGACAGATCACTGTCCTTTTTATGCATATCAGCTTCCTACTAGAAGTAGATCAAGACAGCAACTAACCTGACCCTATAGAAATAAATCAGGGGAAGCAGTAGGGTGCAAGAAGCAGTGAAAGAAAACACCAAAGATAAGGTACTATCAGAAAGAACATCAGGTTCTTTAGTAAAACAAGACAGAAGAGCCACCTACTGAAGAAATGCCAGTCTCCTTAGATGCAGGTTCCTTTCTTCAGAAAATCCAGAATGTAGGATGCAGTGGAAGTCAATGTATGAAAGACTTGGATCTACAGAGAGAGCTAGAAACAAATGGCAGTAGGTGCCTAAGCAAGATCCTAATATCATCATGTGAACAAGTGCAGCAGCTTGGACTGTGTCTTAGGAGTGGGAGGATAAGCAGCTAACTTGAAAAGATTTGCAAGGAAAGGAGAGGCTCTCGGGAAGAATTATTAGAGATGTTTCAGTGTTTTACCTCCCTTCTTATTATTTATCTCTGAATGAACGAATAATAGCCTTAATGGCTACTTCTGGATCATAGTGAACCTATGCTCCTGGAGAGAAGATGTTTCTCCAATGCCTAATGCAGCCAAGATGTGGCTATGACTGGCAGCAGTAGCCTGGGTCTCAATCCAAGGAGCTCCCCTAGCAAAATTAACCCACAGCAGTCAACCTGACATGGGCATTTCATGACAGAAATATGCCCTCAGCACCTCCAACTGCCAATTTTAAGCATTATTTTTTCCTTCCCCTGACTCCAGTTTTGTACTCCCTCTTCTTCTCTAGCACCAGCTTTGGTGCTTTATTAACTTCTGCTCACCACCAGACCTAACTAAACCCAGTCAATAATTTTCTGCCAATATGGCTCAGTGCTAAGACAGCAACCATTACAAAGAGAAACAAACACAGTACTTGGTACTTACAACCCACTGTTCTGGAATTGCTTTCTGTCTTTAAAAGACTAATTACTCTGAAAAAAAACTAGAGCTTTTACTTTATATAGCTTGGCCTTTCATATATTTGTGGGTTTTCTGTAGGCATTTAAAACCAATCTTTAGACACCCTCTGGACAGAGATGATTTTTTCCAAACTGTCACTTGATTAGGAGTTAAATGCTTCTTTGGATTATTCTGATGGTGGTTGGAATGGGGTGGTGTGCCAGAACTGGCACATTGTGGAAGTATACCATCACCATCTATGGACAGAAAACAGGACAAAGTAGCAGCACATTGGAATTTTTTTTCCATTTCATGCCTATTCTTTAAAACTCAGATTATACTTCAGACATTCCATTTGAGACACTGTCCATCTTTACAAATATAACATGTTTTTCATACGTTGTTTGTTTGGTTAGATTTTTTAACAGACATTATACATACACTGAAATATTTCCCTCTCTTTGTCAAGGGTATTAAGCCTTTTTCTGCAGTAACTTCACAAGTCAAGTTTCACTCTCTTGTACACAGTCTGTTTAGCTGTAAAGTGCAATATGCCTGACTAAACATTACAATGAATGCATGCAGCATACACACCACCATGGGACATGAAAAGGGGCATGAATCAGTTTCTGCTATTAAATAAATTGAAAACTTTGGGGGTTTAAGGTATAATTGCAGCTTCCCCTACAGATGCAATAAAAACCAGTGTTAACATTACCCTTAGTTTGCCTTTCTCTTTGCTCCAGAAACACCATTTCTGCTTCTCACAAAGCAGTGACAACTGAGCCTGATCACCTCATATAACTTCAGGTTTAGGGATAAGAGATATTTAACCAGTAACCAGTTTCTCAGTGCTGCTTTCTCCAGCTGATGTGTCATTTGTGACAGAATTATTAATTAGTTCCATGATCCTGTCATGATTCAACAAGTATCACTCAACTACTTGTAATACTGTTTAGCAAATGAATTTCCCTAAGTGGTTTCTCACTCCCTTTAAATGGCTACATAAGTAATTTTTGAGCTGGCACTGAAGTGAGTAGAGAAGGAAGCCCAGTAAATAACCTTCAAACAAATATCCTATACAACGAATGGACAAGTTAGTAAGGTGTTACAAGCAACATTTAATTCCTTTGTATATCGTCAAGGCTGGTAAACCCTGAACACTCCAGCAGTTTTCACTCTGAAATGCTAGTAAAAGAGGCAGCTTTTTAACTATCCTCCACTGTGAGCAAATTACTCTGCTTTCAAATTCGCATTATTATTCTCCCATTGCTAACCTACACTGCTCAAGCTGAAAGAAAACTGTGTCATTTGTGACTCCCTTTTTCAGTGCCAAAGGGAGGTCTGGCACAGGAGAGCAGCCTTGTGCCCCCTGCTTTTGTGCAACAGGTGTGCACACAGCTCTATGCTTCCTGAGGGAAGAAAACTGGAGTGTTTGTGACAAAAAACATCTCTCTCATGTGGCTTTATGGGTTCCGTAATGCTAATGGGCCTTAAAATGGGACTTAATAATTTCAGTCTTAATTCCAAGATATTTCTAAAAAGCAAACAATGGTCAACTATTCAGCAGTTCTGGCCATGGTTTCTTGCTGCTCCCCTCACCGCTGTAGGGGAGGCTCTGTGAAAGCCAGGCTGATACAGATAGGGCTGGCCTAATCAGACCTCAGAAAGAGCTGAAACCAGATAGGGCTCTGTCAGTCAGGAGAACAATGACGCACAATTAATGTGTTAACAATGAGGGCAGAACTATATAATCATATGCAAATAACACTCCATTCACCATACACCAACCCAAAGGCAGAGGGACAGCAGTAACTCCATGGTATTTTTCAGATCTTGTCTGCAGAACTAGAATGTGTACAGGAAGGACCCAGGCATGTAGTGTAGAGCCACAAATTTCATAATTCAACAATTACAGGATGAATAAATAAATAACAAACCGGCAAGATGACACATCAGCTAAATGCTAAACAAGTTAATATTTATATTTAAATATGTATATATTCAAATTTTTTTTCTCCTAGACAAAAAAAAAAAATTAAAATTAAAAAACACCCAAGGGATGTTAATGCTGAGATTCTTTAATGCTGAGCTGGTATTGAAGCCAGAAGGAAATTAAGAATGACCTTGTACAAATGAACCAGCAAACGATGTTCACGATGCTCATTAGCAACCAGCCCTAGTCAGGCAGTGCTGGAGGTATCCGAACATACAGCGAGGAAGAGTTTCCATGGCCACTGGTTCAGGGACACTTAGGAGGAGCAGAAGAACAGCAAAGAGAAGTGTGTCAACAGCATTAAATATATGTGATGAAAACCATGCATTAAGGAAACACTGAGCTAACATTTATTTAATAGAGAAAGGAGCTCCCCTAATGCTATCCAGAATGCCTTTGTGTATAAAAGTATTGATTTGATATTACTGATTAGGAAACTCCTTCCCCCTCCAGTTGTCAAGATCATAACACAAAGGCTGTCAGCACAAATTGTGCCAGAACATTCTCTGGCAGATAGATTTTTTTTCTCTTTCTTACTGACAGATTATGCCAACTGAAATACCTCTTAATAATTTTAATTAGTTCCTTTCCTGGTTTTCAGTTCAAACAAAATTTAAATTAAAAATTATCTCTGTAAAAGAACAAGACTTGCCTAATGCTGTTCAGCATCATTTATTCAGAGCAAGCTGCACTCAGATGACTGTCCAGTGGCCCATGACATTGTGTACAATTTATAATCCAAATGCCAAAAAGAAAAAGAGAGAAAGAAAATAAATTTCATTTTAATAGGAATATAGAGTTAATTAGTTCTTCTTATTTTATTATCTAAACTACCTTGTCTGGCATCAAGTTAATTATCAACTGTGCCTCACAGAGTGCTCTTTTAAAAGTTTCTGTAGAGCTAAAGCTCAATTTTCTCCAGAAATAAACTTATTCCAGAAAGAAGATAAACACCTGGTCGAAGGCTATCTTTTCCAAAGTAGTGCAGTATCTGTTTATGTTACTTTAAAAGTGATAAATAATCACCCAGCAGTTATCAGACACCTTACAAAGAACCTGACCCTGCTACCACCATATTAAACACTTATATTGGTCTCAGTGGGAACTGGATCACTCTCCAATATTTATCCACGTACTGTCACAAATAATCTGTGATGACTGGATAATGCAGCTATGAACCTGAGGGAGACAAAGTGGGGGACAACATGAGGAAATGTGAAAGGAGCAGAAGAGCCTTGTTAAAGATAGGCTTAATACTTCTAAGAGGCTTCAGTCTGTCAGATTTATTAAAAACAGAAATAAAGAAAGGCTTTGCATTATTTCTAGCTTCAAAAACTGACAAATGTTTGACAGGCAAATACATTTTTTCTCTCAGCTTTTGAATGAGGTTGCTCATATTACCGATGAGTAGCAGGCATACACATTATCACAGTGGGGGGAAAGAACACTAACACCCACCATCCTGAGTGGTGTGGCACTGAGGTGCTGAGCTTGCCAAAAGACTGAAAGCACAGCCAAGAGCATACCTGGCTTATTTCTTTTCCTCAGAAGCCTTTAGTGGAAGGTAATCACACAGAACAAAACACAGCAAGCTTATCACTAGGTATATTTAAATTACAGCTTTTGCTTCAGATTCCTCTTGCCACACTAAGACAGTCTGCAATGTATGCAGATCAATTATCCTGTTTGTTCTTGGCAGGTCTTCTAACTGGCTTCACACTAATGCAAAGACAAGATTCTGTTCAGGACCCTTCTTCTGTTGAGAAAGTAGTTTAAAAAAAAATCATCAGAACTGACCCTTTTGCACCACACTTAGGTAGGCAGGGATTAGATGAGAAGGTGGAAGAAAGGGATTATTTCAACAGCTATTTTTCCCCTTGGTGCAACTGAGATGATTAAGGGATACTAAAACATGATGTAGGAAGCTAGTCAGAAGGAAATTACAAATCCTAAAATCTGACCCACAGAAAGGAAAGAACTGTGTCCTAAAGGATTCTTCCAGCTCAATTTCACTGGAGTTTAAACTAAGACAAAATACTTCTTGTACCTGTTCTCAAAGAGATGAAGCTTGAACACCATGTCATACTCTGATCAATGTCTTTCCACAGATATAAATGGTGCATTAGTAGTAGAAGGCCATGTAAATAAAAAGTGGCAGCAAGCAAATATGTAGCTATGTGATTTTTTTTTTTTTTTTGAGGAATTGGTCACCATGGTTACTCTCTTATATAACAGGCCACAGATCTGTATTGCACATTTACAGAAATCACCATTAATAAGCTTTTACCAGTCTTCAATCTGTTATGGTTAACTGTCTCCAGAGTAAATACCTTATTTCAACTCTGAGCCTTCCTTTATTCCCTAGCCTTTGCCTGTCTTTACACACCCAGTAGACTTATGTCATCAACTACCAAATTTCACATAAATGTAATTATATTTAATCAACTCTACTTGATATTTCTTTTTGATGAGATTACAAGTCATTTTGACAAGTGCTATTTTCCACAGGTTCATGCTGATTGGCATTAATTATATTGCCTTCTTTTAATTCTTTATTAATTAATCTTTATTAATTTTGATATGCTGCTGTTTTGCAGAGTGCATAACTGGATTACCGTGAGCAACAGTGTGCTTTCAAAATGGTAGAGAAGTTTGAAAAACACAGTAAAGAACTCAACTGTAGAAGCTACAGGTCAAAACCAAATACCACCTATCTTTAAACACCCTGTCCAGTCCTAACACAGCAACTCAGACCCACTCGGCAGAGCAGAGAGCTCCCTGCAGAAGTGGGGAGAAGATGGAAAAGAAGAGTGTAAAGCCTGACAGCATATGAGAGAGATGCAAGTGTCCTGCATGAAGGCAAGGGTGAGCACAAACATGATCTGTCCTGAAGGAAGTGAGGAAGAACACAACGGAGAGTGAACAGGGACATTCTGAGAGCACTGCACCACTTCAAATTTATTTTCTTTCCCGCGCTTGCCATGGAAGATGTTGACTAAAATTCAGCAGCTCCAACTAGTCAAGAGAGACTGAGCAAGCAAGTTAAACTCCTATTCTGATACCCATACTAAGGAGGAAAAGTCTGAAGACAATTTATAGACAAAATGTATTTGCATGTTCCAGTACCATTTTTGTGTCTTCAACTACAAGGGTGTGAAGGGAATTTTCTGCTTGCAAACAGACACATAAACAGTTAGAGCGCAACTTAAAAAATATAATTAGCACTTGCTGTTGTTTTTTTGTGGCTTGTATGCAAAATTATCTCTGCCTGGGCTGAATTTCCTGACTCTCTTCCATTCCTTTCACTAGTAGCCGAAACAACAAGAAAAACAAAGCAGTGTTAGTTTATTGTCAATGTAATACGGTTCAGGGAGATGAGTGTCACTCCTGTATTCATCTCTGATGACCCTCTACAGTGAGAGTCAAAAAAAGTTGAAAATGTACTAGTTCCAGTGTAAAAATAAAAGGATGCTGAACAAACTGAGCAGTCCAGCAAAAAACTACAGTTCAGACAGTTCTATTTACTGTGTGCTTCCCATGAGCTATGAACACAAGATTGCTTGGAGAATCTGGTAGGTGTTACAGTACAGTGAGTTTTGCAGGCAATGCAGAAAATTCCTCCCATCCCCTATATAAACATGAGCCTCAGCCAAATTTCTCTACAGATCACTGAGGGAGAAATCTTTGTGCAGACTGCTCCATGACTTCGCAGCCTCTTCACAGTCCCATGACAGATGCAGCTCTAGGCTTACACCTTCTAATCCTAATCCTAGGCTTTGCTAAACTTCAGCTCTGCCAGCGCCAAGGCACACATGAACCAGCTCACACAGGAGAAGCCTTTCCACAGCCTGCACTAGCGTTTTGCATCTCTTTCCAGCCTCATACCTACTGCAGGTCTGGGCTCTATCTCCCCACAGCCCTGCCCTGGCCACCCACTGCTGTCACCCAGCCCTGGCAGCACCTGACAAGACCTGGCATTAGCTGAGCCTTCATCCCCCAGAGCCCACAGCAGCAGCCTGCACGGAAAAGCTCTCCAGGGAAAAATCCTTTTGTGGCCTACACAGTCATGTGGTGTCCAAATCGGCTCAATCTGCAGTGATGGCTTTTTCCAAGAAACATCAATATTTAATACTTCCTGAGCATGTGAAACAGAGGCTCAGCTGTCAAGGCTGTTTGACTTCCAGCCAAAGACTTTGCAAAGCAAATATGAGTGATCTGCCATGGGTGTTCCACAGTATTGCCCATATTCATTACTAAAAGAGCAAATAAAACATTGGCTATAGAAAATTACTACATATGAAATCACACATCTTCTTACCAAATATTTAATAAGTTCAGTCTCTCCCAACTATGTATTGCTCAGCTAAAAGCAATGGAAAATAAAGCCAGGATCAGAGATTAAAACCTGAACCTCAAAATTCAGATTTGGAGCATGATTTTTAAGTCCAGACCCAGCACAAGTTAAACTGCTTGCTCCCAAGCAGTTGATATATCTAGAACTGTACCTTGCCAAAGATGCACCTCCACAATATTCTGTCCAACAAGCCAATGATCTCTTTGTCCCCTATGACAAACACCCAGGATGGTCAGGGGCTGGAGCACGTGTGGCGGGAAGAGATGTCACAACAGGATTTACTCCATCTTAAGTAGGAGCTCTTGGTGTTGTCAAAACTGAGGAGAGTGTTTAGAGCAGACAGGGAGAGACTCCCTCTTGGAGGTGCAAAAGGACAGAATGGGAAGCAAAACTACAACATGGGAAAGCCGAATTATACATAAAGTCCACCTTTTTCCACCACAAGCGCGGCCATTGGCCTCACAATTTTAGAAAGTCCATCCAGAGACAGAAATCTCCATGAAACACAACCCTGAGCAACCTGATGTAACTGGACCTGCTCTGAGCAGGGAATTAGACAAGATGACCTCTAAGTATTTCTTCCAATCAGAATTATTCTGTGATTTTACAAACCTTAGCTTTTAAGAAGGATGCAAAATACTGCTACATATATTTTAGTATAAGGCTTTAAACATTTGCTTGTTTGACAAATACAAAGCCAGCAAGAGATAAAGCTAGATTCTGCTGTAAATTAAAGAGGCATTTTTTTTCCATGAACATCTGGAACATGTATGTGCAATTGCCATACTACTAAACAAAGAGCTGGCATGAAGAAAAAGAAAAGGATCTGTTTTCATTTAGGCTATTGTCCCTTGGAGCTAACATAATGTATAATGTGTTTGGGGTTTAAGTGTAGTGATTTGTTTGGAATTAAATATAAACATAATTTCCAAAATTCAAGAATAGTGGCAAAACCAGAGATAAATCTGAATCAGAATACAGCTGTAAGATCTGTCTCCTGACAGTACTGAAAATGTTGTAATTGCTTCACAAGTACCATTTCAGAAGTTACCTAGCTCTGCAGGTATCAAGATTTCAGCAGTAGTCACTGCAACTTAAAATCCTAAGCACTTCAATAGTTTTTGAAAATGGTACTGAATTATTTGAAAATGGGTTCTGAATTATTCCAATCTCACTGTTCTTGGAAGCCTGACCTCTTCAGCCATCTTGCATTCTTTCTTTTAGGAATATATTGTTTTGCATAGACATGGTGCTTGTCATTCTTAGCACAAGCTGACCCTGAAACTTTCAGTCTGTACATACTCTTCAAATCCAGGTGTAAACTTCAGCCTAGGTCCAAGCTACCCTTATGCATGGCCATTTCTCAGCAACTCTATTAAAGAGTTAAGGTACCTAATTTCTATACACAGAGTATAGGAAGGTTAAGACACTTGGCTTAATGCCACCCCAGCTTCCTGTGCTGCAAAATATAAACTGGCCCACAGGGAGCACTGAAAACAGACATTTCTGAAACCATGTCTTTTTCCTAGACCAAAACTCCTTCGTAGCTCAAAACTACACCTGTGTGGAAAAGGGAGTCACAGCCACAAATTTCTTTCTGGGTGTAGTCACAAAGTCACCAATAATAGCCAGCACCTCTCTTTTCTTTTAGATGGGGCTGCTGGAGGAAGAGAATTGAAGCTGCAGCAGCTGCTGAACCCTGCTTTCCACATCTGAGGAACGGCTCTACCCTCTCATTCACTGCCAGTGCCCTGTGGATCCTGCACTCCTCCCTCCACAGTGAAGCATTCTCACCTGACATTACTGTTAATACAAGAGAAAGCACCTATTCCACCCTGCATATTCTTCTGGGTTGCATGAGCTGTCATTTTTATTTTTTTCAGCTTCAGGGATACCCAGCTCTTCAGTTTCCTGAAGAAGTGCACAGGTCTCGGGGTCACTGTACAAATCCAGCACATTCATACAATACAGTGTGGCTACCTGAGGCACAACATATATCTGTTATCACCTCTTCCATGCCTATATATATATAGGGGGGGTGTGTGTGTGTGTGTGTGTGTGTATAAGCTCTATCCTGGCATGAAGGCCAGCTTCATTCAAGCACAGACTTCTAATTCAGTCATATTGGTTTTGACTCTTCTTGAGGCTGAGTCCATCACCAGCCATACGAGAAGCAAAAATTTTACATGTTCTATTCTCTTATTCCTACTATTCATCAAGTGAAAGCAATGTGCTGAGCACAATATAAATAAAAAATCAGTGCTGTGTCTGTACCCGTGTCCAAGACATCCTGAAGATCTTGCTTTCTCTAATACTAGGTGTCAACAATGTATAACAAACTCTTTTTTATTTATTTACTCTTACAAATTCCCATTATGTGCGACTACTGCTTACACACAAGTCCTGTCTTTAGAAAGTAGAAGGCATTAGAAGGACAAATGTAATGAGCCAGAAATACCTGAGACAAATTCTGCTTTCTTCTTGCATTGATACTAAATTCTGTGAAATTATACATAAAAGACTCTTTGTATTTCCTGCTCATATTTGTGGACAATTAGTTTACTGATCCCATTGTTTGATTTCTCTGTGAAGGACACGTCTCTGTGAAAACTCTCCGACCTTTCTTGCCTTAGGTAAGCCTTAGCTTACCTTCTTTGACTGATTAATCTTATTGACTCAGGTGTTGCCAGCTTATCAGTCCACTCTTCACAGGTGAACAAAGGAAATTTTATGCAAGGACGGCTCCTTCGTCTTATGTTAATCAAAATTTACTGATTCAAGTTCTGCCTCCTCCCCAACATCTTTCCAGCTTGCAGACAATTACATTGCATTACACACTGCACACTTGTCTGCAGCACTTATCTGTGTTGTAGAGCTTCTCTGCAGCAGACAGCACGTTGGTGCCTGTGGAGTCTGAATTCCCAAAGATGGGAACCAGATGCTACCATAACTATGCGTACAAAAAATACTATCTTCCTATAAAAAAGCCCTTGAAGGACTTTATTCAGATTTTATGAGCCATCAAGTGGAACAGCTGGGATTTCTTTGTAGGGTTTTTTCTGTTTGCCTTTTTTTTTTCCAATTCAGTAATTTTCAATCATAGACATTCGCCCCAAAGCACTTCCTTTCAGATACAATATGTTTTTATTTCAGCTTTTCCTGCTAAATTCTACTCTTCATTCATATGTCAAAATATTAGGATGCTCTTTTCCCACTCTCATGATTTTTACACCTATTCTTGTGTCAGGAGTGAAACAACCATCACCTTTTTTGACTGACAGTCTCTACCCAAGAGGCAAGGAAGAAGCAAAGCCTTTATAACTTTAGGAAGGTTTTTTCTTTTTTTTTTTTCCCCTAATGACATATACACTGAGATACTTTCTGTAACTGACAAGAAACGGATAGAATTTCAAAGGAACAGGAAAACAATGCACCACTACAGCAGATGTGTGCCCAGGGAAACTGTAAAAAACCAATGATTTCCACATCTTGTTGCATAAAAGGGCAAAAATTAAAATCACAGATAATGGTAGTTTAACAAAAACAAGCAAGCAAAACTCTCTGAAGTTCAAGTACAAAAAAAACCCTTACAATTAAAATACTTACTTTTAAATCATTCTTCTACAAATTAAGAAAAATAATAGTTTACTCCTTTCTTCATGTCAATTTTTTCTGTGTTTTACAGTGTTGCTGTTTGAAAGAGCACAAGAAACTTTTTCTTGTTGCTACACCTTCACATACAAGCAGATTAAGTGCAACAATTATGACTCTCTAATGCAGCTTCCCACATAGCAAAAGCAATGGATCTTCCCTACATTAAGCCTCTTAGAGTCCACACAAAGTGTGCTTACCTTCAGCTTTTTTTTTTTTCCCAAATATCAATTCTAATTTAAAAAACAGACTCTAAAAGAAAACTATTTGTTGTTTGCTACCCTTGTTCACTTCAGCAGGTCATTGCCCTTTCCTAAATGTACTTCCTAAACATGCACATTTCATTACCATTCAGAATTTGTCTAGATCCAACTTCCTGCCATTACATCCTGACATGCTTTTGTCTGGTAGCCTGAAGTCCTCCAGTATCGTATTTCTGTTCCCTGCAGAGGTTCCCTGCACACTGTCAGCACATCTCTCAGTAAGTCTGTTTGATAAAGTAAAGTCAAGCTGTTTCAAGGCATGGTTTCTAAACTGTTAATCATCTGGGGGTCTCCTCCCTGAGCCTTCTCCATTTTTTCAATATTTTTCTTGACTGTGGACAGTAGAATTAAACAGAGCATTCTATCCATGGCCATATCGACTTCTAATGCAGAGCTAATTCTTCACAGCCTCTCTTCATATGTTCTTCTTACAGATATTTGAGAGTTGCATTAGCCCTCCTGGCCAGTGTCCCACTGTGAGCTCATATGCAACTAAAATCATGACACAGATCTTTTCCAATAGCCACTTCTCAGTCCACTGGTCCCTTTTCCATAGGCATGGTCTATGTTCTTCACTGCTGGTTTTATGACATTACATTTGACACTTGCAGCTGGCACGTATCACTGTTACCAGCCATCTTCCCAACACCACTTGAAAGGTTTTACAGTGTTTTTCCATTTAGTGTTCTATGGAATTCTGCATCTCTACTGAATCCCAACAGGAGCAGAATAAGCTAATATGACACAGAATTTCACCTACTTTCATATATTTCAAGTTTGTTTCATATCGCTGTAATGTATTAATCAAGAATTAATAACAGGGTTATTAATAAAACACAGGCTGTTAAACCAAACAGCTCAGTGAGATAGAGATATATATATATAGATATATATAGATATAGAGATATAGATATGGTATAGTATCACTTGTACTTTATTAACTGATCATGCAACAACCTCATGAGAAACATTTCAGGTTTTATCAACATGTTTTCCATAATCCTAAATTCACTGGCAATGTTTTCTTATTATTGTACCCCATCATAGGAATCTTTCTCTTTGCCCTTCATCAGTGTCATGTCCAATACGTTTTATGGGGACCTGGACAGTTCTACTAAACTCTTGAATAGGTAATAACGGTAGCATGCCTTAAATAGGGGCATATTACCTCCCTGGTGTCCCCAGAATTTCATGATTTAGTGAAATACTTCTATTTCCTCTTCAGAGTTTTGTTTTCTTTCCTTTTAGTCCCATCCCCATGCATTGCTTGATGAAAAAGTTACATGCATTCTTATTTTTATCAGCTCTCAAAATTATTTCATGCCTTCTGTAATATAAAATGCTTGTGTTCAACTTGTGAAATCATAGGAATACTTTTTTCAGCTTTCATTATACAAGTTGATTTTTGATCTTCATGCATACAGAGAGAAATTAAAAATTAAAAAAAAAAAAAACCTACACAATCTAAATATGTGAAATCTAAAGACCCATAACTCAGCAATCCAAGAATTTATCTTTTTTCCTGATGGCTTGCATCTCACTCATGACAGGTAATAGTATAGGCTGATAGAAAATGCTAGCTTTGGAGCACAAGCCCAATTGAGAGAACCAAATAAATCAGAATAAGCAAGTTTCAAACAAAAAGCCTAAGGCTAATCAAATGACATGAACTAGAGGCCATGAGGCCCTTGGGAATCTCTGAACAGTGGTATCTTGCAGATGTTAGGAATAAGAAGTTGGACATAACTCAAGTGACTCTCACCTTGCAGAAGTCAGATATTTCCACAACATAACACAGCTCATTAAAGCAATTGTGTCTTAATACAAGGTTGATGCTGCTGTAGGAGAATACATACAAGGAGATATTCAGAAAAGAAACAACTGTAATTTCTGCTAATGTTGTATTTTCTGCCTTTGCCTAAATTTAGACAGTTTTCGCTTCCTCAGCATTCTTTCTTAGATTCAAAGAGATTCTTGCTGTAATTCTCACAACAAAGTAACTATCTTGGTTCCTTCCTCTCATGACTGTTGGGGTGATAAAACCAAAGATCACATCACTAATTAGCAGCAGTAGTTCTTTAGCCTTGTTATTCAAAAAATGTACTAGTATACAACCTATATGAATCTCTGACTATAACCTAACAGGAGATTTGAATCCATTGCCCAGTTTTGACCAGAACAGACACATCAAAGAAATTAGGTCTCTATTGACTTCCTGAAAATAGACAGCTGAAGAGGCAGACCCTGTCAACACTCTGATTGAAGATATAATTGAAAATTCTTTATTAAACAACAGAAAATACACTTGAAGGAAAAGCCTCTAGAATTCCCCAGTCATACAAAAATCCCTAAAGCTACCTCCCAAAATCACAAAATCTCGAGAAATGTGTTCACAGGGAAAAGTGTGGCTGTTAGTTGCAGTGTTCCTGTAATTACTCATGAATGTGTGCATTCATTTCTTGTTTTCTTCTTTAACAGGTCTGTCTCCCGAAAGGCAACCAGTATTGTCAAATCAAGATGTGTGGCAGAAAACTCTAGAGTCCCTGTCCTGCATACAATGCATTTGTATATTCCTGACCTTAAGTAACTCGGAAGAGACCAAGAATTTGACCAAAAAATGCCAATGGACAGCAGTTGTGAGATAGGCATCGTGTTCAACTTATAGCTGAGCAAAGAGGTGGGATTCTAAATCTCTATTTGCTATGAGCCAACTGGACATGTTTACAGGTGCACTGCGGTCTTATGTTTTATAAGCACATCACAGGGGTGAAAATATACAAGCCCAACTGGCAGTTGTCTACCTAATATTAGACTGTGTGGCAATAAACAAATAAGTCAACTTTTCAGCACATTTTCCTGTTTGTTTTTTATTCTAAGAGCAAGGAAAACTAAAATTCCTTGTATTCCTTGGTAACTGTAAGAAAAGCCAGTCATTCAGCAGTTGAACAGATTGCTCTCAAGGTTAAGAAAACACTGACTGAGCATGTGATGGAGAATGCTACAGACAATGTAAAGCACAGTTGAATTTCAAGGCTGCTGGGGCAGCACTGTAGCAGTACTTGTAACAGGAAAGCAGTAATCAGAATAAAAGTTTGCCATTCTGAACTTCCAGGTGTTTAGGAAAAAGTCTTGTTACTATGGATTTATGATCTCTTTGAGCAAAGGTTATTTTGGTGTTTTTAAAAACAGAGAGAAAAAAAAACAACTGGCAGTGCATATAATTTTCTGCTATAGACAGTGCAACTACATCAATTCATCTTTCTCTCCCCACAAATCAAGACAGAGACACTGTAAATCAGAACTCTTCTGTCAAGGTTTAAGGGAAGCAAGAAATATGCAAAACAGTAAATCAACATGAGGTTTCCTATACTATAGTTGGCAGTCACAACTATACTAAAAGTCAAAAGATTAATGCTGACCATTTGCATTTCCACTGCCCTAAGAGTAAAAAGCAAGATTGAACACCAGGAATCTTCGGTAACAGGTGCTGAGGGATTACTGCATATGCTGCTAGCAGTTTTTCTCAAATGTATATGACAGGTTTCAGGGAAAGGCAATGCTGAAGGAAGGAAATAGCCTTAGTTCCTTTTAAGTTTTTCTAAATCAATGCAGGGAGCGGATGTTCAAGTAGCAAGTACAGTAATTTCATGATTACAAGCCGCACTGACTATAAGCCGCATCTCCAGGTGTCGGCAACATTTCATTCTTTGTCCATACATAAGCCGCACCTGATTACAAGCCGCTCTGTCGTTCGCAGGGAGGACCCACGTGCAACAAAGTTGCCAAATAGTAACAGAATCGCAGGATAGCAGGGTTTACTGGCTCAGCTCAGGCTGTACAGGCTAGGCCCGCTTGGGGCTGCCAACGGGGCCAGGTGGCCCAGCTCAGCGCTGCCACTCGGCAGGGTCACTTGGGGCTGGCCAACACTGCTTCTGGGCTCGCTCGTCCCGGCGCTGCACCACAGTGGCAGGTGGGGACAGAGCCCACTGGCACCCACAGCGGTGGTGGCAGGCGGGGGTGGAAGCCCCCCGCCTCCCCCCTGTGCTGCACTGCCAGAAGGAAGGAGNCCCCGGGCTGCCGGCATGGAGCCCGGCTCCACCCGCCGTGCAGCAGAGTAACCAATTTGCAACAATCGTTCAATCCTGGGTTTTACTGGCAGGGCTCGGCTCGGCACCCTGGCTGGCACTTCCGGGGTTGGAAATTTCCAAACTTTTTTCATATATTAGCCACTTCTGAGTGTAAGCCGCATTTCCGGGGTGGGAGCAAAATTTTAATCAAAATGGTGCAGTTTATAATCGTGAAATTACTGAATTCTGGCACTCAAGAAGCCCTGTTACAAATTAGAAGACCAAAATCTATGCTTAATTAGCCTGCCCTTTTTCAGTCTGTTGAAATCAGCAGGAAATCACAAGATGTGACAAGAAGTAGAAAAGAAGTTAAGGTAATTTCACGACTATAAGGCACACCCTTTTGACTATAATTTTGGCCCAAACCCAGAAGCGCGCCTTATAGTCCAGTGTGCCTTATATAATGGACAAAGTTGTGAAATTTGCCAACCCGGAAGTGTAAGCCGCAATGGAGGGGGGGTGGTGCCGCAGGAGCGCAGAGCCACGAGGCGGGGCGGGAGCGGGTGGCCACAGCCAGCAGGAGCCATGTGGGGAGGGAGGAGGGCAGCCCCAGCCACCCTGTCAGGAGGGAGGGAGCTGGCGGCCATGGGCAGCGTGCCAGGAGGGAAGTGGGCAGCAGCCACACGTAGCCCCGATGGCCAGGAGCTGCGCCGGGAGGGAGGGAGCTGGTGGCCACAGAAGCCCCGAGCCACGAGCTGTGGCTGCCCCAAGCCAACACGGAAGTGTGAACTGCGGCCGCGCCACGGCAGCCCTGAGATGCCCCAAACCGTGGGCAGCCCCGGACGGCGGGCAGCCCCAAGTTGACCCAGACCGCAGCAGCCCCGAGCTATGCCTCACCAGCCGGCACTGGGCAGGTGGGAGTGCTGAGGCCCACGGCACGGGGAGGGCGCCTGGGGCTGCGTTTAAAGGCTACACCAATCTGTGAAAAATGTTTACAAATTGAACACCTGCCAGTAAACCCCCATACTCTTCCCTGCATGCAAAGCATCTATTGGCACACAGCATCTAAGACATGAGAGCCTCAGCAAGAATGGGCCAGCACAGTCACTTACAGGGCTAAAGCCTCTTATCTGTAACAGCAGCAACCAGTGGGGCACAGATAGACAAGGCAAACTTTAAGCTAAGGGAACATCTCAGAACATGGGACAAAGGCCATTGCTAATTACTGAAGGCAGGAAGTGTATTGGTTACCTCCTTCTGCCATGATGGAAGCTACATAACACTTAGAGCTTCTACAAAGCGCTTGCATTGCATGAAGTAGATTAGTAGGTGTTTGCATTACTGGCCCCTTTCATTGTAATATAATCAGCCATTGACTCTAGGATCTCAGAGAAATGGAGGATGCTTGCTTACTAGGTAAATGGGTCTTTGGTTATCATGCATTTTCATGGATTTGTGCTTGATAAAACACGTAGACAGGAAAAATATATGGAGGGAAAAGCACATATAAATGCACTGTATTCAGATGCAATTTTTAATTTAAAAACTTAACACAACTTATTATATAAAAATTAATAGGACAAATGAATTCCAGACACAAGGTCAAATTTGTGTATTTAAGAAAGTAAAAATTAAAATGATGCAAAATTTACAGAAACAAAAGTTTGTAACTAAACACCACTGATTCCTACAGAAGTCAGAAAAAATCTGGGATTCTGGGTTTTAGGCAATATATACCAGGAAAAAATAATATAATGAATTATATTTAGAAGACAAGACATCCATTTAAGATAATATCTTATGCAGAAAAAATTCCACAGAATGCGTCCTTTGCTTTACAGAACTAGATATTCATTGCATCACAGAGAAACATATCTCAAAATTTTACAAAGAAAAAGGTAGGAGAGGGCCAGATTTTCTCAAAACTGTGAAAGCTAGTTAAACAAGAAACTGCAAATCTTGATGACAACTTTAATAACAACGTTATTTAGTGATTACCATTACTATCAATACAAAGCAAACCATATGTGGGGCAAGTGCAGGTCGGAAAACACATGCCTTGTGCAGCACATAGAAGCAGGTGTAGAATATTTCAAGAAAGTCATAACATATCTTTCACGGGCTGGAATTTTAATTTCTCTATTCAATGGTAAATAATTTGTTCCTTGATAGTAATCTTTTCCCTTAGAGTCTTCTAAATAGTTATATTTTTAAAACATGTTTAGACCTGAAAATTACATTTGTTAACTTTAAACATAGAGTTGTTTACCTTAAGTGGATTACTTTGATATTAGGAACATGAGGAGGATTTACATCCTTTTCATCAGTTACATGCTTTGAGACTAAGCAGATGGCACACCCCTGCAAGTCAAGTATTCTGTGATAATCTAGGGCAGTTTTAGCTTTTTTCTTTTTATAGCTCCATGGGTCACTCCCAAAATCATATTTAAAAATCAAGGTCCATTATCTGTGTTTTAAGATGTGAATGCAAGCTAATAATTAGCAACCAACATATGTAATTGGCATAAAGATTCAAATTACTTTTGTTCACAGCCCAGTGCCAACCTAAACCTATCCCAACCTGATTTCCAGCCCAGGTCTAAAGAGCTTTCTTAAGCTTTTGTTTAAATAATGGCAGCAATAATATCCAAAGATTCAGACCCCATTGTTTCAGATACATACCCTACATATTTCTTGTTAGAAATGGACCTACTCTGGAATCTTGCTGTTAAGTTGCCTTTTTTTTTAAACCTAACAACACGAAGTGATTCAAACAAAAGTGTCATGGGGAGTGTGTCAGCTTTGAAAAAAAACTTACTGAAAATTGTTTGGGACCCTAGATACCATGCAAAATTAGAGATCGTTGAAATACATTTGCTTTTCCTCTTTCAGATGTGGCACTGAAGGCCTAATTTTTTCATTGCATAACAGATCACTGCCTCTACTACTCCACACTGACTATTCTTACATGTTACTCTCACAGTCTTTCTCACCAAAATTTTCGATTTGTTTACACTGAACCATAGAAAAGAGTATTCCTTATGCCTCAACTGCCAGCTTGCTTTCGCTTCAGGAGAGTCACAATTCCCATATGAGTGGCATTCAATTTATATATATGAAATAACACCAATAACTGAAAGCAGAAACAGCCTGTTAGTTAGGGCTCTCACAGCAACAGGAAGCACAGAAAAGCAGTGACTATGAACATAGATCTCTTGCATTACTGAGGAATGTTGAGCAAGTATGAAAAAGCAGCCACTGAAGTTGCGCACTCAAACCTAGATGCCAATTCTAAACATTTCATGGTCTTTCAGAAAGACTGAGATCATTGTGATTAAAATTTCGCCCACGAGCCAGCCCAAGACAGGCTTTGAAGGTAGAAATATTTGTGAAAATGATTTACAGATGTTTCCAAACTTGCTGCCAGCATTCCTGCTGAAAGATAGTCTGTGGATCTTTTATCTCAACATTCTTTTTATGTATTTCTTATGCAGTATATGATAAGGATGAGGGAAAATAATCAGAAATTCTTACTAGAGCTATTAATATATAGTTCTTCAAAATATCCAAGAATCTGACCACAATTTAACTGTTAAATTTAGTTTGTCCAGTTAATGAAAGAAAATCCTGTTAGATTCTGCATAATTCAGACAGCAAGAACCAAAATGTGTTTTCATCCAAGCCTCAGAAAAGAATTTTCTCTTAAGGATGTTGAGGTGGCAACTGTTTAGCATCAAGAACTTCCCAGGCAGTACCCAAACTAGGGAACCACCACAGCAACCGGGTCCACCAATCCTCAGCATGAAGAAGCACTATCATCTGAGTCATCTGCTGTTCAGACTAAAATATTCTTTAGGAAGGCACAGACGAGCACTTTCACTTTCTGACAATGTTCACAGGCTCTTTCCTGAGAGGTCTCTGAGGCCTCTGCAGCTCCAATGCCCTGGGTGCCTGCACAGCCTGACGTGCACCTGCACCAGCCAGGAGAATGGACAGCAGATTCCTGACCTGGCTCTCACAGTGCCAGTGTGGCACACTTCAGCTATGGTGGTTACAGCCAAACTACCCACACAAATCCACGGTTTCTCCTGTGGACCTTCCCATGCCAAATCTGGGCTCTGTGCAACAAGAATATCCTCTTGAACCTTTTCCTTCTCTACTAGCTGCTGCCTCTGTTTCTTACCTGTTTTTTTCCTGTGCATGTTCTGACAAATTCTCTGTTGCAATGCCAGGAAAAATTTATTTTTGTAAACTTGCCCCAGATCTCCAAAAAACTCAAGCCAGAACCTTAAAATGGTGTGCCTACAATACACAGTAGTCTTTAAGGGAAAGACCTGGTGTTTTCTGGATTCCTTTGAGCTTTAAAACAGACATATACACAAAGATTGTATAGACTAACTATAAGGAAAAACAGCAAACATCAAAAGCTGTGTGATTAAATGAAGTTTTCCACATGTATGCAAAAAACAGGGAGACATGAGATTCCAGGGTTTCTGTAGTGTTAAGTAATCAAAACAGCACAGCAGCTTTAACAAGAGGGCCCTACAAATACTGTCTTCATATCAGCTTTGTAGTTCATGCAAGATGCAAAAGAATTTCAAAAAAATGTTCAAAAAGGATTCTCCGGAATGGAAGGGAAACCTGTGGAATATTCAGCAGCATTTTGAACACAACATTCACTGTACCCTTTGGCTGTAGTGCACTGCCGCACCGCCATACCACACAGGGATGGGCAATGAGCGGGGAAAGGGCCACCAGCAGTTTTTCCGAGAATTCAGGTAACTGTAAGTAGAGCTTATCCCACACTGAGTAGCTGTGTATGCATTATACATGCAACTACGTTTTTCTGTTCTTATTTTGTCTTCATGCAAGAGCTTTTAAAGAAAAAGGACATTCCATTTGAAAAACATGCCTTGCAACATCTACAACAGTAGCATTGTGTGGCCCTCTTTAGTGTTTAGTTGCACAAAGACGTGGAAAACGATCCCTAGAACAGATTTTTCAGGCTACTTTCAAGATTATCTATATTCCCATTAGGTTCAATTAATCCAAATATGACTATATCTGATTTCAGCTGAGGTGGGCTTTTGTTCCAAATACACTGTTACACTTCCTGATTAGCAACAGGAAACAACTTTAAAGACTAACATTCAAAAATATCTCCTTCTCAAAAGATTTTTTACCTTTTTTCACATCTCAAGTGAAATGGGCTTTTATGTCTCTCCTTTGTTCTGATGCAAAGTTCTTCCTCTCCAATAAAGCAAGTTTACTGTGATGGGGCAATGAAGGAACAGCACCAAGATGCCAAAATCTTTAATGTATTGTCACAGACAACAGAAAGGCTCTGGTCCAGTTTTGACTTCTAGTTCCTGCATCATGCTATCACCCTCAGAGAGACTATTGAAATTCTACAGCCCAGTCACAAGAGAGAATTTTTATTCAGAAGGGCAGGTTTATTTGCAGAAGCTGAAAGTCAGAGTCCCAGAAGTTTTCTCCACATAGAAACCAACATAGGAATAAAACTACTATGCCCCTTGGCCC
This sequence comes from Turdus rufiventris, assembly GCA_013186435.1. NCBI lineage: Eukaryota > Metazoa > Chordata > Aves > Passeriformes > Turdidae > Turdus > Turdus rufiventris. Next base: position 13,717,183 of record PYHW01009916.1, on the reverse strand, counting down.
GATAAAGCTTCACAGAGACACCAGGGAAACAAGTTCCAGAAGGCCCTTCTCTCAGTTCTTTTGCAGTATCAGCAAGGAATCTACTAATCCCTTACCTGGGGTAGCACAGTCCTACTACATGATGTTGGGAGGACATAAGGCAAGAGGCTGGCACACCAAAGATGCTCTGCTTCTTAGAACAAAGACCCAAACTGGAGGCAGAAATTAAGTCATGCAAAAAAAATCTAAAATACTCTGTAAATGATTCATTACGAGTAAAGAATCTTAACATTATTTCACATTCACTAAATGAATTATTCTCCTCACGAATGTGTACTGGTAAGAAGCAAGATGATGCTAAATTAGCATGACTTAAGCATATCAGAGACAAAAATGAGTAATAGCCCTAAACAAAAAGGCGAATGTAGTGCTTGTCACTAAAAGCACAATTGATTGAATTCAGTTTCTGTGTCAGAATCACCATTAGAAATTCATTATTCATACCTGTATCATCTAATATTCATAAGCCTACCAGCTGAGTGCTTTGGACAGTTTTCAGTGTTTGTTCCTTTAAAGTATTCACATACTGCCCCATGGGAATCCTGATGCGTCATAAGTGCCCTTGCAGCAATATCCCAACAAATGACAATTCACAGAAGCTGCAGCCCCTTTTAGCTGGTTTGGAAATCTGTCAGCTATAGATCCTGAACTGTAACAGTCAATTATTGAGACATCTGATAAGTCTCCTGTTTTTTAAAATCACTGGGAGTCACTGTGGCCTTAGGATACTTCTCCATGGCTCAATGCCAGCTGCACACCAGTCAAGTCACTGTCACTGTTGAACTAGTAGTGCCTGAGAACAGAAAAATTATGAGCTCCCAGTATTCCATGCCTGATATTTTTTAAGTAATTAGAACCAAAAGTTCCATGGATGCCTTGACATTTCCTCCATACTACAGTATTTTAGTTAATTGGGTTTTTTCCTGATGATGGATGACTTATATCTGAGCCTCATCAGAGGTTTGCTTTGCTTATTAGGAAAGTTAGAGTGAAATACTGTGGGTCATTATTCAAATTTCAGAAGAATAGGTTCTACTCTTCAACTCTGAACTTCAACTTCTCATCGACAACTTTCTCCAGCTTTGTAATAATTTCTTACTCACTCTGAAAACACAGTATATGACACACATTCAAAAAACCCCATATATAGCTGGTAGCCACTACTCCATGTACCACTGACAACCAAAACCAGCAAAAGCTTAGAATTCACAGGCCTGGTATAAAGGACTGTTTCACATTGTAAACAGTGCACCATCTTAATGAGTTGGACAACCACTGCCTTCTACTTCTCATTTTATAATACACTTACAAGTAGGTCCCTGCTTCTTACCCCAACTTGACAGAAATGCAAATAGACACAGAAGATGCAAAACAAAAATTGGTGATCCAGATTTGGAAAACAGCTTGGCAATTTTCTTGTTAAAAGGTCAAGCAGTGAACAACTGACTTGAATTTGCTGCTTAAATTGCCAGCAGATGAGGTAACTTGAAATCCAGGACAAAACTGACTTACATAAGTGATATTAATCTAATTGTGCAATACCCCAAACTAAACCAGGCACTTTTGTCTTGCTAAGTACAGTTTAAAAATAAACAATCTAAACTTGAGATCCTGCTGGACCAAGCATGCCCAAGAATTCACAACATCAGCTAGAAGCTAACAGAGTTCTACTTAAAATGCTATGATTTACACTAGGGATTTTGAGTAAATTTAATTAGTTGCCTGCATTTCAGTAGAGTATATTAAGAGCAAATGAATTCTCTCAGCATAAACAATGAAGAACAAATGAGTTAAGTCATCTTCATAAATCAATTCATGCTGAAATATGTGCTAATCCCAATCTGCACTCCGACTAGATATTACCATGTGTGTACATTCAACAATTTTAATTTAAATTGCCTGCAGCTAAACAGGAAAGGGCAGCAAACCAAGACCACCATCATCATTCACATTCGCTATTGCAGCATCTCATCTGTAAAGAAAAAATGGCAGAGCTGCCCCAAACAACTGGATCTTCTAAAATGCTACGCTTAATCCTTTTACACGACTCACTTGCTGTATGACACTGATCGAACATGTGCAGCCCTCATGTTGGTGAGGAAAAATAGTAGAGGAAAATCTTTTTTCCAGATTTACAAAGTGCAACAACTTTATAAGTTTTCCATTTACCTTTAAAATAAAGTAGATGCATGTGGAATTGCTAATAGTTTGGCTCTCTCAAGGGAAGGAAGCTGATCGGAAAGTGCTTGGGGCACTCGCTCAAAGTTCACGCCATGTTTTGAAATCAAGATCTCTCACTGGATTGGAAGTGCTATAATAATGGCTAATACTCTCCTGTTATTTCATTACTCTTCCCAAGTCAATCTTTTAATTCAGAAAAAGTATTAAAAGACAAGGATTGTTTCAATGTCTTCTGTTATATAAGGATTCAACCGGGCTAAAAAGATTCTGTTCTGCAAAGAGCACATTTCTGCACAAAAAACATCTTCATTGGTGATAACTGATATTTCACTTATTAGCTGATATGCCCATATAACAAAACATTTTACTAACAAATTTATCAAGATAGCCATAAATTTTTTTAAATTAAACTTTATCCCATCCATTTTTTTAAATCATGTCTGAATATTCAACATAAAGCTAGTTCTAAGGCTTTAGACCCTCAGGTCAATTTAGTGGGATGATGGGCACTGAAGCTGAAATCAGAAATCTTAACTTTTTCAGTCTGAAAGTGAATAATTTCCCTAGATGGAAGTAAAATTCAATAAAGAAGTCTGAAGATTGCCACCAAACTGAACTAACCACCTCCAGTTAGCTTTGCGGTTAATTGCCTGTCTCAAGAAATTACTTGGATGGACTCTTCTCATTCAGGGATACACCCCTCTAAATATGTGACAAAGTCTAGTACTATTCTGGGAGTGCAATCACATTTTACCCCAAATCAAGCATTAAAGAGATATTTTACAGAAGAGCATAGAAGTGTCATCCCATTTTACAGATAAATGCATGTAGGTGAATTAAAAAACATTTTCATGGTAATTTCTGCAAGTTTGTGATAGATCTGTATCTACACTCATGTTTTGATGCATACTGTAGCCTGACAACCCCACTTCTTCAATGGAGTTGTCTCCTTTAAAAGAAATTATGTGCCCAGCAAAGGAAAATTTGAGAAATCTCTCTTACCTGGCAAAAAATGATGCTGCAACCGAGGTGCCTGTGGATACTTCACTGGCAACATATGTGCTCTGGGAAGCAGGAAAGCTGTACAGGGAGGGTTTATCTGCATTGTAGCGGTTCAATGCTGCTTCAGTCAGGCCCTCTCGACTCGTCTCTGTCATAAGCTGAGATATCTGAAGACAGAAAAGCAACAGAAGTGGCATCAGCTAAAGCTCACTGGCTGACCCCTCCTCATCCAGCAATGCCTCCAGACTGCAGCTGGAGTAAGTCAGAGGTGCTTCATTCACTCCCTCTTCACTGCTCTGTGAACAAGCTTATTGCTGCTTTCATACTAATCCACAGTACTTAAGCTCAGTTCTAACCTTGTCTGCATTAAAACTAATGGGATACATTTATCCCATCACTAAATACGTCAACAATGTATATGGTTTTCCATCCATACAGAAAAGAAAGAGTAAATCATAATCCTCGCTTGGTCTTACCTCAAGATAAAAGAAGCATTAGATTTGTGTAAAATATGTATATTTTACTTCTGCAAGGTGATGGGGGAATTAAAGAACAACTTTTTTTTGTCTTTGTAAAATAACATCTCTCAAGTATACTAAGCATTTTTGTTGACCTTTCTCCAGCAAACTCAACACACAGCATAGAAGGGAGTCCCTTGGGGTCTTTGACAATTTATCATCTCTCTGCAAAACTGGGATCATTACTATTCATTTTCATTGTCTTTCTTAAAAGGTTTTAAACATCGTGTGATTTCATTCTTCTGATAGCGCTTCTAACATTTTTTCCTCTTAGGAAGTCTCATCTCAGCCTTTCATTGTCTGAAAAAATCAGAGTTCCATGAGATTTCACCCAGTTCTCCTCAAATCAACTGAAACATCTTTGACTTCAGAGAAAGCTGGGTAAGCTCTACTGAAGCAACTCCTCAATACTTTGAATTCAGTTTCTTGACTTCTTCTGCATGAATTTACAATATTGCACTGTCATCTCCCATACTTCATGCAATTCCTAACAAATTCCCTTTCTTCCTTCCCTCATTTCCATGACAAATAGCTTCTGTTCACCAGTGCATGTCACAAAATTGCAACATATGCCTAAAAAGAGCCTTTTCAGGCTATTGCTGGCTATCATCCACAGCATAGTTTCCTTCCCTCTGCAAAAAGTTTCCAAGAGGTAGCCTCTCACCTGTTCAATTTTATACTTCAACTTATCACCACAAAACCAATAAAACATCTTTGTGAGGCACATCAAAAAAAGTATTTGAAATCATCCTGAAGTTCTTTTTCCACTTAGGTTTGCTTTATTTCACCTCTTAAACATTTCAGTTATTAAAAGCAAAGTTGAAGAACTGATTTTAATTTGTAAGGAAAAGAAGACACGATATGGCAACATTTTGAACTACCATGCAAACTCTGTTTCTCTGATAGAAAATTGCTATCGATTCTGCTATAGCTAAGAAGATAATCTGTTTATCCTTATTTTACATACTTTTAGACCGATCAACTGTAATACTTCAAGAACAGGGATGCTAAAGCAGCCTCTCTATTTTTATGAGGAACCAGAAGAATTGCTGAAAGTGCCCTCATCATGTTAATCCCATGCTGAGCCATTCCAATTTACAGGATTCACTACACTGAATGAGCAGTGCTCTCAGAAGGCTATAGCTGAAAACCAGGACTTAAATCATCTCATACTACTGGTAGAATGCAGGAATTTAGGCTATCTGCCAGGATGCCTCCTTACATTTCCACTGTGCACGCAGACAGTTCTTCAGCATCCTGCTACCCTATGTATGTCCACCTGGGGCACCCAGCACACTTGAATTCACTAAACAATATTTATATTTCCTTAAATATTGCATAATAGTTGATAACTCAGCTATCTATCTTTGCAATGATCTAACACAAGATTCTGCTCTGTCCCCTTCAATTATTCTGAAACCAAATCCCTCGCCTTCCATGCTGGGAACTGCTAAACAGACAGCTCTCCCTTCAGAGAAGGGTGCACACATAAACCTTGTCTCATCTTGGTTCATCCAATGCAAATATATGTAATCAGGATGGATCATCATAAATTAATTCCCATTGCTGACAACGTCACTAGGAAGTGCTACTCCCATGGCAAATGGCCAGCAGTTAAGATGTGGTGAGTTGATTTATCTCAACTGCAATTGTAGTCTCCCCATCTTCTGCCAAATTAAGATTTGCAGCTCTAAATATGAATTTCCACAGCCAGTGCAATACACTTTTATTGGCATCAGCAGGTACCCTGACATTGTGAGAGGGTGAGGCTTGAGAGAGGCATTTCAGACATCTACAAAACAGGAAAGTATTTATGTGTCTTGGTTTTTAGGACAATATGAAAGCCATGTCACACTGGTGATGTGATTTCTGCAATTGTAGAGGCTTTTCGATGATCCTTGTCCATATCCATGAGTCTAACATGAACAGAGCAATAAAATGCCCCAAACTGATTGTGCACAGTGCCTGAAAGTATCACTCTCAAGCTTCCCAGAAACTGTCTAGATGCTTGGTTTCTGAGTTTTTGGGGATGTAGTTCTTAAACACAAGCACTCCAAAATAATCACTTACCAAAGAGGCTGTGAACCTTTTCTGTATCCAGTACTTTCCAGAGTATTTTTATACTGCACAAATTCATACATGTGGGTCAATCTGCAGGCTGAGTACCTCACTGGACACCAAGATATGTGTCCACAATATTTGACTGACAAATCCTCATTTGTTCCCAGAATCCAATACACATACATAAAGCAGGGGGTAGAAAGGAGCCCAGAATATTCACATGCCCAAAGACTACTGACTTCAAATCAGTTATTTTGCATTTCTTTCCTTCACCTCACAGATTAGGAGTGTAGAAACCATTCAAACTATTAAGCCAAACTGAAGAGAGAGATTTGGAGGCAATCTCACCACCTCATTTAATCTGTGCTGCAGTCACAGTACCAAATCAGCTCTTTCTCTTCTGGCCTTGCTTTCTGAGGTTCTCACATACATAAACTTGAGCAAATCATCCAGGATATATCATGCATTTGAGGAAAAATACTCACAGAACAGACATTTCCAAAACTCTTGGAGAATTTTTTTTTTCCCCATCTCAGCTCAAAAGACATAGCTGAAAATTACACTTTAAGCATTAACAAACTTGGGTGATTTTTTTTTTTTTTTTTTTTACCTTTTGCTTTACACTAACATAGGCCTGGCAAGCACAGTTCATGGAAATCTACCTCTTTACTGTCACCATCTCTTTTAATAGATGCTGTTTCTGTACTTAAGGAGGAAAAGACTCAATTCCTAAATTCGCTTTCTTTTCTGAGTACCCACATAGCATATACATGAGGTTTAAGATCAGCTAATAGGATATATTTTGAGAAATTCCTTTATAGAATTGTTGGCAGTACATCACTGCCTGGATAAGCAACAAAAAGACAAAGCATGAAACAATGCAACCTTTCATTCCTCAATAAAAACCTTCCAAGTGCACATGGAACAAGACAGATGTCCCTCCCAAGGCTCCATTTTTTTTTTCTGTCTCATAAATGCAAGGCAACCATTAACCTCCTCTTTCACTGCTTTCTGACACTATATAGCAAGAGTTGGAGATAAAGCATGATTTAAATTCTGTACTTTATAGGAAAAAGATGGCTCTGCAGTTAAACCACAGGTGTCAGCCAGGCTAGATTCTCTTCCCATTCCAATTACAGAGTCTCTCTGTGCATAAGATTTGCCATCGTGCAGTATGAGGTTAATTATATTTACATAAGGGAATTTTATAGCCAAGCTCATTAATGTTTCTAAAACTCCTAACTGAGGATTCCCAACTGAAATTACCTTACAAATGAAAGTTAGCATTTATGAAAGGCGTGAAATATCCATTGCTCTGGAAGTAGTAAAGCATTCAAGAACATCCCCACAATCTAGCTAATATCAGTAACTGATGAATGAAGTGGATGCAGAGAAATGTGTGAAATATATCCATATCTGAAGCTAAATTCAAAATATAAATCTGTGTTTAAGTTCACTATAAAGCAGTTCTCAGTGTCCAGAATTCCTAACCTCAGGAGAGAAGCTCCCCAGCAAGAAGAAACTGAAGGTAGAAAGCTCTCTTTCATAAATGCACATACACTCATGAATGACTTCTTTGGCAATCCGCTCTTTACTCAGAGCAGTACTGAATTTTCTGCCCAATAAATACTGACTAAATTACTTCCTGGGTTAGACAATAAATGTCTACATTAACCATGAAAGAGGTTCTTCTTAAAAACTCTCCTTTTAAGGATGAGTTGAGGGAAGCACTGAAGGATACATCTCTCAAAGCTCTGCTTTTAGAAATCACAAAAACATCATAAATTAATATAAACCTGTTTATAATACAAGCTTAACAACTTAATACCAAGTTTTCCATTATGCACAATCAGGTATTCCAGCTGTTCTACAATATTAATCTTTCACCTTCCAACCAACTCCTTTTGGGTCATCAGTTTCTTCTCACTCATAACAAAATTAAGTTATTCTTCCCATTTGATTTCTGGTGTATGGGAGTGATGAAACAAGCCGTGGGAGGCACAACTCACAGCACATTGTGCATGTGGTCTTTCTTCTGACACATGCATGGAAAACCAAACCTTTCCCAAGAACTAAGCAGCCCCTGGTTTTCCTGAGCTTGATCTACTAATTCATAAACATTGAGGCAAGACACTAATTTGCAAACTAATTTCAAAAACTGAAAGAATTAGTTTCCTTCCTTTAGTGCATAAGAGATCAATGTCTGATGTGATAGTGCAGTAGATTGCAGAATGAGATAAAAAAACTGAAGCTTTCTGTCAGCCACCAGCTTCCCAGCCACTAAAACTGTCAGTGGAATTACAGTAACTTGCCTATAGGAAGCAGCATCAGAAAACAAATGGAGCAGGAGCTGACACTTCTTGAGCCTTTTCAGAAGGGAGGTTAATGAAGAAAATATAGGAATTCTACCTCACCTGGAAAAGGCATTCCTTACCAAGGGAATTCATCAGTAAGTAGTAGGTCCTCTTCCCACAAGTTAGCAATTTTCTCTGAGCCCTTCTGGTAATAATGACTTCATCCTTTCTGCCTAACATGGAACTCCTGCATTAAGTTCTGTGCAGTAACAAAAAAGTGCAGCATAAATTTATGTTTGGTAGCATTCAAAGGGCAAGATAACAGCTCTGATTCATTGTACTCAGTATAAAAAAAAAAGATAAATGCTGATAATTTGACATTTATTAGATTCAATTTTCATAATTTTACCATGTGGGGAGACATTAACATTTGAAAATAGGAAAGATAAATAAAAATGGGTCGATTTTAAATATCCTTGTTAAATGTAGCTTCAAATGTTTTGAGGTAAATCTGGTAGAGTGTTAATTGAAGTAGTTAAACTGAAGTTGGATTTTAAGGGTGGAGGGGCAGAGTAAAAGACAACTCTTGTGCTGCCCACATAGCTATAAAATTATTAACACATCCTTCACAGGGCAAAAAGGAACAATTACACCATTCAATCAGAGCAACTTGAAAGTGGTGGTGATTTCCAAAGTAATTCATCTTTTAATACACCACAGAGTACCAAGGACATGCTCTGCATCTCTCACAAATCACTCACTACAACAGAAGACATGTTCAAGGAATTATTCAGGACAAAGTTCACCTTTGGAAAAAAATCATTTGGAATCAGTAAGCACGTTCCTGTAGCTAAAGGCACTGACATAATCCTACAGCATTCTGCCATTTAATTATGACCTTTTTCTCTCCCAGTAAAATACTGAGCTGCTCTATAGCCAGAGACCACTGCAACTACTGATACAGACTCTGTTTGAACAAGAGCAAGACAGCAGATTTTGACAGCCTTCTCCTTGTCAAAAGAACGTGTTCTGTGAGAAGGAGGCTGTCAAAGGACATGCACAATGTCTGCTGCATTCCAACTCTTTCTTGGATGTAGCCGTAGTGCAGCTGCTTAGAGAAGGCAAGGCACTGTTCATTGTGAATACTGAAACTCTAGGGAGTATCTTTGGGCACGCTTTGCTCCTGCTTTACACAAACTTGCACACAAAATCTGATATATTGATCCAGCAGAAGGGGTACTCTAACAGCACAGATTGTGTGTAAACACAAAACAAGGCACCATAGAAAGAGTGAGGTTTTTCTAAGGGGGAATCACTGGCACAGCAAGAATGCTGATTACGCTTTATATTTAATCAGAGTCAAGATTTAGTATAAACTACTTTTATTTAAACATACATTAGTTACCATGACAGCATGTAGAGTTTAATTGCAACCTCCAGCTTCCTGCTGTCCAAAAGAAAGATGACCTTTGACTGTTGCAGCCACCTCCCATGTCCCTTTATAAAGCAGATAATAACTATGATAATTATCATCATTATCACTATTATTATTACTAACAAAGATCCAGTGCGCTCTTCAGCACAGATGAAATCCAAATTTTTGCAGGAATGGGCATATCTTCCCATCAAAACTGCTATGTTATAATTAGTTCCATGTCACACTCAAGAGCTCATTAAATGAAACATTTTGCCTCAAATCACTGAATGTCTCAAGATCAGCTACTTAGAGGCTGATCAGACATCCAAATAATAATGGATTCCTTTTCCATAAGATATTTTCCTCAAATTCTTACACTTCAGAGTTCTGCCTTACAAAACAGGGATTATTTTCCAGTTGGATCCCTCTAAGAGGCCTGGTGGAATTTATCCAAGAGTATTATTCAAGTGGATGGCAGATGTCACGATAAGACATCTCACAATGATTGCTGAAGAGTCTTGGAAATCCAGAGAGGTCCTAATTGACTGAAAGCTTGCAAACACGTCCCAGTTTTCAAGATGGGTAAGAGGAATGACCCTAGTGACTACAAGCCTGTCAGTCCACTTCAGTGCCCGGTAAAATCATGAGGAAGATTATACTGGGAGTTACTGCAAAACACCTGAAGGACAACAGTCATTGGTCACAGCCAGCATGGCTATGAGAGGGGAATGTCCTGCTTGTTAAACCAGACTTCCTTTAATGACAAGGTAACACATCTAGCTGATCTAGAGAAGCCAGTTGATGTAATCTCTCTGGATTTTAGCAAATCTTTGGATACTGTCTCTCACAGTATCCTTCTGGAGAAAATGTCCAGCACACAGCTGGATAAACTCATCATGAGATGGGTGATCAACTGGCTTATGGGTTTGGCACAAAGGGTTACAGGGAATGGGATGGTATCAGATTGGAGGCCTGGCTTCATAAATAACTTGGACGCAAGGCTCAAAGGAATATGTATGCTGATAATAAAGGAGTATGTTTGCTGATAATACTGAACTGGGAGGACCTGTTGAGTCCCTTGGAGTGAGGCCCTGCAGAGACACCTTGGCAAACCAGAGAGTTGGGCAATCACCAACCATAGGAAATTCCACAAAGGGAAGTGCCAGATTCTGCAACTGCAACAGGGTAACCCCAGATGAACAGACACAATGGGGAAGGAGATGCTGGAAAGCAGTGTCGTGGGGAGGGACCTGGATGTCCTGACAGCCAGGAGGGGCAACCACATCCTGGGGAGCATCAGGCACAGCATGGCTACCCAAGTGAGGACAGGGATTGACCCTCTTACTCTGTGCTGGCGTCACCTCACTTCAGGTCCTGTGTGCAGCTTTGGGTGCCTCCATATAGGAAAGATATAAAGCTGTTAGAGAGTGCAAAGAAGGGCTACAAAGAAGGTAAAGGATCTCCAGAGAGGCAGACTCCACAATCTCCCTGGGAAGCCTATTCCAGTGCTCTGCCACCCTCAACATGAAGTAGTTCTTCCTTATGTTGAGGTGGAACTTGTGTTTTAGTTTATGGCCATTGCTCCTCATCCTCTCACTGGACACTACTGAAAATTATCTGGTACCACCCTTTTTGGCACCCATGTTTGAGACATTCATATGCACTAGTGAGATCCTCTCTCAGAGAGGATTTCTTTTCCAGATTGAACAGGCCCAGCTCCTGCAGTCTATCCTCAAGAGATGCTCCAGACCCCACATTGTCTTTGTGGCCTCCATTGGACCCTCTCCAATCTCCTTTTGTTTCTTGTGCTGAGAGCCCAGAACTGGACACAGCATTCCAGAGGTGGCCCCATCAGGGCTGAATAGAGGGACAGGATCACCTCCCTTCACCTGCTCTTCCCAATGCTCCCTTCACACTCTTCCCAATGCACCCCAGGACACCCCTGTCCCTCCTGGCCATAAGGGCGCTGCTGGCTCATGGACAACTTGTCACCCACCAGGACCCCAGGTCCTTCTCTGCAGAGCTGCTCTCCAGTAGGTCAGTCCCCAGTCTGTGCTGGCACTTGGGGTTGTTCCTCCCCAGGTGCAGGACCCTGCACTTGCCCTTTTTTCCCCCTTGATGTTTCTCTCTGCCCAATTCTCCAGCCTATCAAGGTCCCACTGAGTGGCAGCAGAGCCTGCAGGTCCATCGGCCACTCCCCAGTTTGGTGTCATCAGCAAACTGGCTGAGGGTGCCTCCTGTGCCACTGATAAACAAGTTGAATAAGAATGGACCCAGTATTGATCCCTGGGGAATGCCAGTGACTACAGACCTCCAGCTGGATTCTACTCTGCTGATCACAGCACTCTGAACTCTGCCATTCAGCCAGTTCTTGGTCTGCCTCAGTGTCCATCTAGCACACGTTTCCTGGCTTACCTACACAAATGTTATGGGAGATAGTGTCAAAAGCCTTGCTGAAGTCAAAGCAGACAACATCCACTTCTCCACTTTCACTGACCCATCCTGTATCTACATCATAGTACTGTATATACATCAAAAGAAATCAGTACAGAGTCTGAAACAGTACTGATCAAGCTGCCTTCTTGCTCCCTCACTTTATTTTGATATATTTATTAATCAGAAAAGTAAACAGAGGAAAACAATATTAGAGCAGGGGAAATTTCATGATCTGAAGCATTCAGGACAGCAAATATCTAACTCAAGTGAACTCAATCCCTGTACAGAAGTAGATACTAGTCTGCAGTACTCCTTTAGTAAGAGTGACACAGTATGCAAATTTTATTTATTAGCTACTTCTTAATTATCAAACTGTTTTCTGAAAGGTACAGCATCTACCTTGCTACAGAACCACAACAGCTATCAGAACTACCTTTTTCAATTCCCTCAAAGTCTTCTCAAGTCCATTCAGGATTATGCCAGCCTTTTATATTCCTCTCCAAGGAAGCTATAGGCTGGATAACCATCCTGGGGTGTAAATATGCAGACCCTCCTTGCCCCCGAGGGCCCTCAGTGAAGCAGACTTGCCACAAGCAGACTCCTGCAGGGCTGTGAGCCATCCCATTCAAGTAAAACACCATCAGCCAGGCCCACATAGACCTCTCATTCACAAAGTTCCACCAGCCAAGCCTCTGCTGACAGAATAGCAAGGTAAGGTTCTCAACTGGTATATTCCCATACCAACTGTGCAAATGAAAAATAGAGAGCTTCTGTTCTCAATTTTGTGTCTCTAAGCATTTTAGTAATGCAAAAAAGGCACTGTGCAGTAACACAATAAAACTGCTTCCTTTCTTGTCAAGAAGACAGCAATAACAAGCAATAACATTGCACTCTATTGGAAAGCTGAAGCTGCCTACAGCTTTCAGAAGTGTTTTTTTCAAATCTATTTTATGAAGTTGTTAATTCTCTTAGTTACCTGTATATCTTGCTGCATTATAAAGCTGTGCAGCTGGAAATTAATTGGATATTTTTCCACTATGACTTACTCTCTATCAGATTAGTAACATTTTACAAGAGAAAATGCCTTTCTTTTGTGTGACTCAGTTAAAGTTGATTTCATACATCCAGATTCAGCACTCTCACTGTAATCCCTTGTTGCATCAGCTACCTTTTGAGTCCTCAGCAGCCAGGCTAATTGTGCTAAAATAACAAGTGCAGCAATCGAAAGAGGGGTATGTCTGACTCCTGTCTGTACACATGGGGCAGCTATTAAATGAAGTGACTGCACTTTTGAAGCTGAGGCACAGTTCTCTTTCACTGCGTGCAGGAGTAATGCATTTGTTATGAAAACAAGTTTTCATTTCTCTGATCAGTTGCCAACTGCCAGCAACGTCAAGACATCATAAGGAGTTCAAATCTTACTGTAGCTGTTTCCTTATCACAAACAACAATCTATGAGACACTGACCTTTCACTTGACAGTTGACAAGAACAGCTCTAGAAGCTACCAGAGTGTGACAGCATGCGGACTTAAATGGCATTATTGACCCAGAAAGGAACCTCTTTCTGTAGCTAACAAGAGACTAAGGAATAAAAACTACAATTAGTTTATCCATACATAGGTGGAATCATTAGTCTTTATTTAAGCAAAGACATATGGTTAAATTCTACCATGAAAATACAAGGAGAGAACTACATCATTTCCAGTATGGAAAAAAAATCTGACAGATTCCCACAATGATTACTGAATAAGAATGCAGGATAATGCAAATTTAGTCCACACACATAATCACCTCAAGGTCAGACCTTTTGGGGCGCTAAGATCAATACACATCTGACAGGTCTCTTACCAACCTGCTCATGACAAGGTACATGGGTTTGACCCCCAGGGATCTAAGAAGTTTCTGTTTGGAAACTAGTACCATTCCAGGGGCTTCCCCATCAGAAAGAAATCACAAGTATCAGCTTTTTTATAAACTGCTGACACAGGTTTAGTTATATTAGTTTTGGCAAATACCAAAATGATCCAACTTGCCCTTTTCTGTCCCTACTATATGTAGTCCCTTGAAGATGCTTCTTCCTTCATTGTAGCAACATGAAGATGGGGCAACAGCTGATATCAAGTTATCAGTGTTCATGGGAGTAGCCATGAAAGTGTCTCATTGCCAGAGGAGTCTTTAGCTTTTTTTTTTTGCTGAAGAAGAAAAACCCTGACTGCTCTGCAGAAGTTACACATCAGCAGGAATGACCTCTATAAATTTAACAAGGTTGTTCTTTCAAATCTGTCACAATGCATGAACACATCTTTCTTTCATGTTAATAATAAAAGCATCCTGCTAACGTTTTAGAAGTATTACAGCAACAATTATAACTCTTAACAGGAATACATTAAAAGAATTCAAAAGGTTCCAGAAGAGCCTTCAAATGAGACCAGTAACTGGGCAGAAACAGTTGCTTCCTGCTCTGAAGGTGAATGCCTTAAGCCATACATTTGGTTGCCCTATTACCTTAGTTTGCATAGCTACAGCTGTTATTAGCAGTCATAAAAATCAACCAACTGTAAGCATTTGACTCAGAGGCCACTTCCTGGGGTGAATTCCATAGGCTGACAAGGTATTCAGTTATGCCATGTGTCTTCTGTTTGTTCTAGATTTATTGCCCTCTCAGCTAATGAAAGCAAAAAAAAAAAAAAAAAAAAAGAAGCACATCCTCAACTGGACATCAGATTACAGAAATTTCACGATTATAAGCCGCACCATTTTGACTAAAATTTTGGTCCGAACCCGGAAGTGCGGCTTATAATCAGGTGCGGCTTATATGTAGACAAAGAATGAAAAGTTGCTGTTTCAGTTTGGAGGACAGGTGTCTGCTGAGAAAGGAAGGAGCTTCTCTTTGAAATGGAGAATGTAA
>PYHW01009916.1:13673098-13701985 GCA_013186435.1 Turdus rufiventris | reverse complement strand
GGAGGAAGGATGGGTTGTGAAAAGATAAAGAACAATGCCCTGCCTGGTTTCAATGGATGGCCCATTAGCAGAATATCTCCCACAGAGAGATAAGGATCACTGCCCCCGCCCTCAACAGATGGTGATAGAATAGATACCTTTTATCACACCCTGTATTGTAACCCAAGACAGTTGCCGACACCCAGACGTGCGGTTTATAATCAGGTATGGTTTATAGACTTGAAATTGCTGTATGTTTAGTTGGTGCATGCTGTAAATCGTTAGTAAGTAGGTCTCTCTGTGTTCTGCTTCCCTTTCAGTGGCACAAATGGATAAGCTTGTGAGCATTAGGGACACACTTGGTACAAAATTCTACTTAGAATGGGATGGATCTTTCATACAAAGCACCAAACAGCCTCAGCTTTTTAAATATGCTCCTAGACTACTTCTATTTTCCAAGCTAATCATGTTTTAGTCCCCTCTCATTTGCTGCAACTTCTATCATGCTTTCCATTCAAATTGTTTGTTTCAGCTCAGATTTGTAAGTCTTGAAGGGATCCAAGCCAAGCACAGTTTTCCAGGCTCTAACTGAACACTACATTATCCAAAGCTGACCTAGCGTTTAATTCAAGTGCACACAGTGATCTTTTCCCAGTTTATGCAATTTGCATTTTGGTTTGCAGGAACCATCATAATCCATCTTCACTGTGACAGCTTTACTGTACAAAGATGACATTCCCACATGTCCCCTTAGGGCCTTTGTACTCTAAGAATTTTAAACATGTTAACTGTCCATTCTCAGCTTTAATTTTTGTGCACATTCACTTGCAGACTGAGTAATTAATACCAATCCCCATCTCCACTAACCAGCTAAATAAGGTCAGATGAAGAACAGTATTTGGCTCTCATCAATGCTTTTAATTACTCTTTTTGAGAAAATGCTGAGACATAACTCCTTTACTTTTGTCAGATGGGATTTAAAAAAAAAAACAAAAAACAGTGATCACTTTAGAAGACACAGACTACAGACAAGCATATTCTCAAAATTACACCATTCCAAAAAACTAATTAGAGAAAGAAAGAGGCACAGGCTTTACTCTGGGTATGCTCTACAGCTGTTTCTGAAAAGGCAGGAGAACAAATGAATATCCATTCAGCACTATGCAGCACTAACAAATGGCAGTCATTCCTCAAGAGATGATATTCTTTCAAATTCCATCAATATAACCTATCATGGCAATTTTGAGTGGACAAACAACAACCTGATTCTTCAGGAATTATCTTCCACTAAAACAGAACTCAGATCAAAGCAAGGGTAGACACCACACAACTTTAATGATCATGTATGATTTGCTGTCCAGAAGAAGTGTTGTAAAGACAAATACAAGACAATCATATGCAAGGTCTTGGGCATCTTACTACCTAATGCATTTAGTTCTGGAATGTAGCACACACAATAAATATGACCAATTCTTTACTCACAGCTACATTGTGTATACTTTCACAGCAAAACTCATTCACAGTATTTACCCATAGCATGTTCTTCCAGCTCTTATTATACATGATTGTCTGTCTCTGAATTATATTAATCTCAGGTAGATTTGTGCTTTGTAAATTGTCTAAGACTCTTGTCATTATTTAAATTTTGAGTCCTCGTAGGCTTATTATTTCCTAATTTGCTCATTTTTATTACTGTCTGAAAGTATACTATCAAATCTTACAACTAACTACATTCATTTCTTTCTCTTTAAAGTCAGCCTCAACTTCAAATAGCACTGTTGTAGTTATTTTTCTTCTTTTTATCTTTTTTTTTAAAACACTCTGACAATGTATATAAAGTTTCTTCTACACAGGACACAAACAACATCAAAAAATCATTGCCCCAAGGACTTTGCACAAAAAACTAAACAGACAAAATGCACTTCACTATTGTTTAAAAATAAACAGTGATTAAAATTATTGCAGGAAAAATTGGTTGATATTTTTATAAGCAAACAGAAGGATTATTCTAACTGGCCCCTTGGGGATAAAACAGATTTAATTAAATGCACTTAATGAAATTCAAATATAACAACAACAAACTAGCACACCATCTGAAATTATGCCTGAACTCTAGTAAACTATTCTGAACTGCAATAAATGTCTCATTGTTATCTTCAGTTTTAATTCTGGCTTACTGCACAGAGAATTTTCTTTGCACATGAACTGTTTTGAATGTTTCCCTTCCAACTTATTTAGTGGGTTTGCAATGTAAAATTTTCAGAAGTTACTTTTAAATTAATTTTTGAAAGGAACTCTATTCTATTTTAATTACTTTTTTAATAGAGCATCATGAACTGATTTGCTGCTCCATAGTAACATGTCAAAGGAAGGAACACTGACCACAGGTCAGTCAAGTATAGTGCTGTAATCATTACAACAGGTCCCACTGTCTCTTCACAAGGTTTACTATAGGCACTCCATAAGTCATCCTGCACAGACACTTACTCTAGGACAAAGGGAATACAAGATGGGCATGAACCAGCTCCAAAATGTAGAGCAGTACTTCAGACACAGGATAACAAAGAACCAAGCCTCCTAGAACTAATGCTTGCTGATGCTTACTGCAGTGTCCCCTACGGACACTGGGGCTCGTTCACACAGGGTTCAGTCTTACCCACCATGAACGCATGACTATAAAACTCTCAACAAAAAAAATATTACTGTTTTGACCAATTTTTTCCATTTTCCAGCAGGAAAGAAGTATTGTAAGGTTCCCTAGGGAAAAACAGAGCACTCTGGGAGAACAACAGGATTTTAGCATTTCCTGGAATTACTTTTATAAAGTCAGAAATCAAGGCAGAGGAAACAAGAAAGATATATCCTGGACTCAGGAGCTTTCTGAAAAAATGTTTCAATGATGCTAAAACCTAAAAACTTCAGAGGTCAGTTTAGAACTTCTGCAGTCTTTTTCTTTCCCAAGGGCATGCTTTCAAGTGAATCCCACTAAAGCAAAGTCCTTATTTGCAAGTTTCTTTTCTTCTCTTCTCAGAAAGCACAGTAGCAGCTTGTTGTAAAAGGCAGAGTGTATGAACTCTGTGCAGTTGATAAAAATTCCAGCTCAAGTTGTATTTGAAGATAAAAAAACAATCAACCAGCAAGATATTTTTAGTCCGTCCCTTCTGTTACCAATGTTTTTTCAGATTGTTCTGAGCCCTTATGATTTCTGTTTCATAATCCACTCTGATATTGATTGTTTCAGGCAGGCACAGAAAAATCTAACCTCAACATATGAAATGACAAGATGGCCCTTTTTGTCCTGAGTGTAACAGGAGAAAAGGTTATTCTCTCATCTCTTCACAGACTGCACAACAGCCACCCAAGGCATATCCATCAACTTTCCTGTACATCCACTTCTTAACACGAAGTGCAGCACAATAAAATTTGTTTCCATCCTCCAAGTGTTTTTTATCATTTCAGCGATATGGACTTTAAAGCCTGCAAAATATTATAGTTACCATTTCAACGGGGTTTAAGTTATGTTTCCTGGTAAAATTTCATTTTTCCCACTCTATGTCCATGCAATGTTTAAGAAGTCTCAGGTGCAAATTCTCAAATGGCCTAAGCACAAACTCTTGCTACTCTTGCTGTAGTAGGGTTGCGGCTACTGGTAAGTCCTTTGGATTCCTGTGGTAGCATCTAAAGACTGTTCAAGAAATTATAAAGAGGCATTTCTACTAAATGTATCCAAACTGGGCAAAAGAATACTAGCAGCAATAGCATTACCAAAGAATTTTTTTTAACCATGAATCATATAAAATTTTACAGCAGACAGATTGGGATACTGAGGAGTGAAAAAGTTGTTTTCCAGTATTTCTGTTAAGCATTTATAACTTACAGGGGCCCTCCCACTCAGGCTCAAAAGGAAACCAAGCCATAATAATCCCCCACTTCCACACTTGAAATCACCTTCCCCAGAGGAATAAGGTGCTTTGTTATTCATATTCACTGAATCATAAAATGCCTGGAGGCCACAGAAGTAATGGCCCGTCGCACTGGTGCCAACTGTCCCTGCTTCAGAGACAAAGCATTGAGATGGCAGAGAGTAGTAGCAAATATTCCTAATATATGATTAAGGTGATTGAGCAGTGAATGGAAAAGGAAGCAGAGAAATCCATATCATTGAGATAGTGCAGATTATGAGATTTTTTTCCATACATAAAACCCCTGTCTCAAGCCCCTTTCCAGAAATCTTGAACTAAAGCAGGTCAGGTGTCTGCATTTCATCTACTTTTACATAAATAGGAATGAATCTTGATAAGTTGGGCTGCGGCAATGTTTAAAAGGATCTTTACAAAGGTTCTGAAGTGCAAGACAACAGCCAGGAGATCATAAGCATCACTACTAAATCCTGGCTGCAAATGGCATATCCTGGCATTTAGGATTACAGAGGCAAAGACCCTTTGTGACAACTGACTAAGGACAGAAAACAGTGAAAAGCCAGTAACATGAGAACTAGATTTTCCCCTCCAAAGCACTTAGCTGCATGAAAACAACTTGATCCCTCATTCAGCATTTACATCTAAAACTAAAATAAAATAGATAAGCTTTAGGAGACTCTCTGATGCTCTTGTAATTTGTCAAAGAAGCCTGGTGGCCAGGAACCTTTCACTGCTTTGTTCTCATAAGTCACTTGAATAGTATGTTGTTATATTATTTACTGGACAGGACAAACAATAATATTTTTGGTTTACATTACTTCAAAGAAAAAAAAATATTAGAAATCTTGACAAGCTTGCAAACTAAGCCTCAGTTAAACCTACCTAGCATTGCAAGACTTGTCAAAGTTATTTCTGAATAAACTGGTCCAAATGTAGACAAAGTGGATCCACTGAGTGGATTTTCCCTCTCAGTACTGTCTCTGATGTATCAGTATGGTACAGTTACCAATCATGTCACATCCTTTTCTACCTCCTGCACACTGGCAACAAACTTCACAGGAAGTCTTCAGGGATCAGAGAGACTGATCAATTAAGCACTGATAGTATCTCATTACTATACATTTTCTTGAGATGCACTCTGTATAATTTCTTTAATAGCACTTGAATTAATTTTCCATTTTCTATGTTGCACTGCAATAACTGAGAAAATATACAAGAATAAAACAAAGATGACTGTGCTTATGATTTGTCTTTAAATCCAGCTCCAGCAGCCCGAAACCTGTCAGGAAGGAAAGCAATTATAAATCATATCTGTCATCCATCTTCTACAAGAAAGAGTATATCACTATATATGCTTCCAAAAAGTGGGATTTTTTTACAAAACTAGGCCTAAATTCTGCTTTTATTAATAACCTTGATGTAAAGAAATAGCAGGATTCACATTACAGGTGTTTTATAATTATCCAGTGATACTGAGCATTCAGCCACAGCAAAGTCAGGGAAGCAGAAGTGATTTCATCAAGCACAGCTCCAACTCTTAATTCTTCTCCTGCCCTTCCCACTAGCCAAAAGCCTTTACATGAGTTTAGGCAGATATTTAATATACACATACACACACCACTTTCCCAAGCTGAAAAAAAAAAAAAATCATTGAAGTAAAGCTTGACAGATGCAAGTATTTGATATATTTGATACAAACAGCTCTCACAATAGAAACATTTCACTCGCACACAACTGTGACCTTGCACTGGTTGCACCTCAGTCACCTGACACATCTACCAGCCTGACCTGAGCTTTCCTGGTGTATAGAACCCAGGTGCTCAGATAGCTGAATGACAGATGGGATGGTACCTCCAGTGCTCTCATACAAGGAGGAGCTACAGATCCTTCTGCTGAGGTTTGCTAGCAACATTAACCACAGTGAGAACCAACCAGCCTCTTGGAAGATGAAAGCTCATCACCATTCCTTTAACCTTTGGAACAGTTCTAAATTCTGCTTGAGAGATAATGTGGAAGTAAAAGGTGAAGTGCAACTTCATTTCTTCTTTAAATCAGTTTGCACTTTAAAATATGTTTTCATTAGATGAGAGGGGTTTCTTCTCACTCTCGTACAGATGCAATTCTTATTTTTTCTTCATAAAACACATCCTGACACATTCAAAGTTCAAATGAAGCTGGACAATCAGGTTTCTGATTCCATTTGTGAAGAGCAGTTCCAACAGACTCCTCAGAGCAGGGTGACGCTACAAGAGCATGGAGAATAAAGCCTCCCTGTTCACCAACCCAAAAGGGAAGTGAGCCCCCTCTGAGTGCAAGATGCCATATTTGCCCCATCACCACAGCTGTTCTCACACTCTGGCTGATCAGATCTTACAGGGCTGATGCTGCTCTCATTCTTATCTGTATTACACCACTGCAGCCATGTCAGTTGCAAAGCCATTATCCTGGAGTGAGACAGAAGAGGGTCTGGTCCCAAATGTATTCTAGCTGACAACACCCATCTCTCAAGTCCTCAGTGCCCTGGAATACAAGTGGAGAACCAACCACTTAAACTCAAATCTACTGAATTGAAGCGAACTGGCCCAACAGAGAAGTTGATGCTCCCTCTCTGATGCCATTTCAGAAGCACTTTGGAGAAAGGAAAACAATGGTTTTACATGATAGCTCTGTGGAATCAGATTCCAGACTTACATGAGGCTCTAGCCATGCATTCCTTACTTCCCATAAGCACAGCATAGTGCCAAAGCAAAAGGCTTTGTAAGTTTATTTTTTGCATAGTAACATGCTTCTTCATATTTAAAGTCTCAAATACTTTTCTAAGAAGTCAAAGAACAGAATTCTACAAAAGACACAAAAATATGATGTTTCTAAATCTAATTTTAATTCTAGGTCCCATTTATGCAAAAGCAATATGAGAAGTAATGAGTCAGTGGGATAGTACATTGATTTGTGTCTTTTTTGAGTTCTATCCCTTCGGAATTTAAAGGGAAGCTCCTAAAAAATTGCTTTCCAATTCCTTTGTCATCCCCTCCTGATCTCAATTAGAATGAGTTGCCTTTGGTATAGTACATTTCTTTTTCCTCTCTTTGCAACAGATGTTGAACAATTAGTAAAATATAGGATTATCACCCACAAGACTCAATCTTTCTGCAAAAGTAAAGACCAGTATTTTGCTCACATGAATGATTCAACCCAAGAGAACTTTTAGAATCTTCACACACTTCAGCAAGGAATATATATATTTTTTTAAGTTAAAATAATTTTGAAATGTACAACACTTAAATGGAACTCTGGAAATGCAGAAACTCTTGGAAAAGCACTTCTCACTGATCTGTTTATCACAGGCCTCCCTCCAAAACACAGCACCTCTCACGCACCTTCAGAACAGAGGGGCACAGAGTTCCTCTAAGTACTGAGTATCCTCCTCCCAGGGAACCCAGTTACACTTGTGCCAGCAAGATTCACTGGCAGTTTCAGAAATTCTAGTCCTTACCTAGATATTGGATGTACTTAAAGAAGCCTTCTCCACAGACTATGGGAGACCAAATACCTTATTCTGTATAGCAATTTATATCCCACTTTTTTTATCCTACTATCATAAAGAAGGGACATTTTTATTGCCCACATACACACATAATCCTTTTATGAATTTTCATAAGCTTTTGGCCTCGGTATTTTTTTCTAACAAGCTCCAAAAAACTGTACATTGCATAAAAAGTATTCCCTCTTACTTCCAAATTGGCTGTACTAGCTCTCTATGTTCTCTAACTATGAAAAAAGCAGGAACTGACCATTTTTCTCTATAGTTCTGTGCCACCATGTTTACATTGTAGGAAATAAAAGGACAATTTTGCCCCAATTAATCAGTTTGTCTTCCTCCTTCTCTATCCCACCTCTACATCAATTTTCTCACTATTACACTGCCTTCTCTCAGTTTGTTTTTTTTTTTTTTCAATTAATGCAAGCAATCAGCCCAGCTATTATTTAAGAAATGAAACTACTCTCACATGTAGACAAAATCCTTAAGCTACAAGCAGGGAAGGAAACCAAGACTCCAAATCCTCACTAATTGTGATCTTCTGGCTTTTGCTAATTTGCAGGATTAACTCACTCCTATAATAGTCCAGATTTCTTCCTCACATCACAATTGAGTCACGGGGTTTTCATATTCACAGGATAAGCCTATTTAGCTCTTTTCAGTCCATGGGATACCCTTTACCTCTTTCTTCCCTTGGTCACCTCAGTATCATGAAGGGGAAAAGTAATGATTCTAAGGTCATTAAGCCATGCATAAAAATGCCGTAAGAGATCAAATCATGCCAGAGTAATGCAAAAAAATAACCTCTCCTACAGTTCACATAGACTCCAGTTTCCCTCTTAGATGATATTAGAAAAGCAGTATACAACTGGGCTGTTAGTTGAAGGGGTAGACAGGAAGAATGAAATACAAATAGCCAACTCCTGTAATATACAAATTAGATGATCAAACACTCATGGCAAAATGTCAACTGATGACATATGCTGATTTTAGTGGGGTCATATCTAATTATTAGTGACTTGGTTTAAAAAGGCTTTTAGACAGAGGAAGGCTACTTCAGAGATAACAACTAATGCATGAGGGAAGAGGGCAACAGAGATAATCAAGCAAGGATATAATTTCAGTGCCAATCAATTTGTTTGACAATCCTTTTCTTAGCCCAAACAGTCTTTGTAAATAAAATCCTTGCACTTTCGGTATATAGTCTGATTATGGAGTCACTTTAAGAGTCCAGGTCAATTAAAAAAAAAAAAAAAAAAAATCAGCGCAAGAATTTGCACGTCTGCTCAGCATCATCATTCATAAGCTCACAGTAATAGGAACAAAAAGATTTTTATTACATTTCAGGGAGCCACTGTACTCAAATGTGGATGTCACACATACAGTGACTGAATTGCTTTTGAAACATAAGCCATCCAAAAAATTCTGGCCAAAAGCCTAACTGCACAAAGGCAAAATACCTCCAGCATTTGGTATCTCAGTGGACTGTGTGTGGTTGCATAAGAACACAATACTAGAAAGGTCAGCACACTAATCTCTTTTTCTGTTGTTGCTAAGATGCTTTGGTAAAATAGGTCTGGCTCTAGGAAGCATGGAATAATTACAGAAGACACCTGTTAGTCTGCAGATGGAACAAGTAACTTGATTTCTTCTACCTTGCTTTATATGCTTTAGAAGCTACTTAAATTACCCTGGCACCAATATAGCAATCATTAACATTTTATCTTTATCCTGCTGAACACTAAGAAGCAGAAGAAGCAGCAGCAAACAGAAGAGAAATAAATTGTACAGCAAAGACCTGGAAAAAAAGCTTGGAATCAAAATCCTGGATGGAAATACCTCCCACACAAGCATTGGCTCACCATCTTGCACCCAACTCTAATCATTACCAGTTTCTTTTTAAAAGCCTGGGCCTGAATGAACTGATGTGTTATATGACAACCATGATCTGAGTAAACTCCAAACAAATCATTCATCACAGCAAAGCTCCAGAACAAGCTGGTACAACCTCAGAGAACTATTCTTCTAAACACATGTAATACATAAATAAGTAACAAAAAGAAACATATTGTAGGCTTTCATCAATTGTACACAAACAAAACCTTTTTTAATTCCAAATAAGCGTGAGATCATTATGCCTGGGGCCAAAAGCCCCTCAGTAGTTTAAGATCTAATTTTCCAAACTTTTGGTCAAGAGTCTTTTTAAGTGCAGGGGAGAAAGGAACACTTTTTGTGTGAATATGCTCTGTTCACAAAGCCCCTACTCAAATCCCTACGTGCACTGTTTTGTTGCTTATGAAAGTCAAACTTCACAGTCCCAAGGTCAGGAGCAGAAGGTGCTCACCCACATCAGCCCCACATTTTCTGTTACCCATCATTCCCTTTATTGTCTAAATTGTTCCTGGAACTGTTGACTTTCCCCAGTTCTTGGGCTCACTCTGACCTTTCTATCACTCAAATCTACCAAACACACTGTGCTGAATTTCCTTTTATTTGCCTTTTGAAATGAAATATTCTCATGCAGATCCAGGAGTGTAACCAGAGGACCAAAGAAATACCTACTGTTTTATGCTCTGGGGCTCCCACCATCATGAGGTTAATGCCATGCATGTTTAAAGGCACATCAACACGAAAGCCAAACAGGTAATTTAATAATTTAGTAAAAACTGGAGGGCTTTGACTCTAGAAAAAGTACAACCAGCTTAATCTAGTCACTGTTATCAACTCCTTATCCTTTGAAAGCAAACCCTGAATCAATCTGAAATCCTAAGGACTCAAATCTTATTCTTTAATGTGGTGTTCTTGTTTTAGCTACTTTATCGGTTTGTGATAATGAAGTAATAAAAGTGTTATGCAGTAAATTTAATATTGCATTCTCTATAAAAATGGCAAGAAGCAATAATTTCATCAAGGAATTTGAACTTTTTACATTAGTACCCCAAGCCCAGAGG
The DNA here is from genome assembly GCA_013186435.1 of Turdus rufiventris. Lineage (NCBI taxonomy): Eukaryota > Metazoa > Chordata > Aves > Passeriformes > Turdidae > Turdus > Turdus rufiventris. The sequence goes on along the minus strand of PYHW01009916.1, from coordinate 13,691,597 downwards.
GCTTTTTTTCTTTGGAAGTGTTCAGTAATCACTGGTAACTAACAGAAGTACTTAACACTGTGGTAGCCTGTAATTCACACCAGCAGCTGCACAAATAATTACAGCCCTTCTCAGGTAAAACCTCAACAATTTAAAAGTTTTCTCTGATCAGAGAAGGACTGAAATCCCTTAGAATGATAGGGAGATCCACAAAAGTCTTTACAGGTATCAAAACATGATCCTGATCCACAGAGGCATACACAAATGCTACCTGCTGATGAGCACAGAAAGAGCATTATTATTATTATTATTTTCACACCAAATAAAATTCCACCAAATCTTGCCTGGTACTTTTCTGTGTGTATTAAACAGAGGTCAGTTTTACCCTGAGCATTTCAGCATTCCTGTTTCCACAGAAGGGTCGTAGTGGCCATGCTCTTCGTTGAAGATCAATCAATTCCATTTCCCTGCCCCTGAGTCCCCATTTTTAAAAAGGGCTTACTACCAAAATTTGATTCAGCCCATTTAAATCAGGCCTGGAGGAGGTCACAGATCTTTAGAACCAGATTTTTGTTTCAGTTTCAAAGAGTGCCTAAATGTGGAATCGTATAAAATAGGGACAGTGGAGAGTGACGAGCTCATCAGCCTCATCTCCAAGAAGGATCAGTTTTGCCTAAAAAATTCTTAGCAGCTGTTCCTGTTCTTAGGAGACTCCATTCACTAGTTCCAATAATGCATCCATGAAATTACTAGAAACATTTTACATCTGACATGCATTGCCAGTTAATCTGGTACAATTCGATTTTTTCAGATTTTAAACATATAATACATTACTAAACTCGGTAATGTATAAATTCCAATTAGTTTTACTTTGGAAAATGCTCTTTTCTGCAAAATCAATTGAATAGTGGCATTTCATTTAAGACATGTCCTAAACTATTGCAGCAGCTTACAATATCACAACACTCCCTTTTATACTAATTTATTTTTGCTTTTCTACTGGAACTGAAACAAAAGTAGTAATTAACTACCCATAACAAGTTTCTAATTTTAGGCAGTCTGGAAGGGAAGATGCTAAAGGAGTAGCATTGTACAACTTATAAAGTAAGAATACTTTCTGGTGCTTAAAATTGTAGTGAGTCAATTCTGAGCCAGAGAATATCACTATCAAGCTTTTTTGTTTTCTCTTTTTTTAATGACACTTTAAAGAAGACATCACAGTCAGTTTTCAAGGTACTCAACCATTTCTTTCGAGTTATCTAGACTGTCTAACAAAAGCTGATTTACAATGGGAGGTGTCTAGCACAGGTGCCATTAAGTCTAGAGCCATGAGACTGACTTTTCCCTGGACATCTATTTAACAAGATTATGATGTGGAAAGGGTACTGCTCTTCTTTGTGTGAAGTGCAAGTCTTTTCATCCCGAGGAATTATTTTCTACTCCTCTTAGCTAACGCAAAATGAAGCTTTTCTAAACACTATTCTTAAGGGATGGCAAGAAAACTTAATTAATATACAGACATTCACAAGTAAGTAGGCTAGCACCACTTCTTTTTCATTCACCTCCAAATCAAGAAGGGTTCTAATTGAGATAACAGATTCATCTTCCTTGTGCTCTATGTCAGCAGAGTTTTGCAACTCTAAGTGCATAACAAAAAATGTATTTATATAGGACAGAGATCTAAAAGGTTCTGAAAATCTATAGTAAGACTGGTTTCTTCACACAAAAGCAGAAAAAAAGAAAAGCTTGCATCTTAACAGTATTTGAAATTACAAACCAATTAATTTTCAGTTTTTCTTCTTACTTGACTAATTCCCACTCTTAATACAGATACTATGTAAACAGACACTCAAATCGTTTAAGTGTGTTTAAAGACAAAAGCTGTCCTTATTTTTTCTCAGCTTGAAAATTAAGTGTGGCAACTTGAGTGCAGTGAGAATTTTAGAGTAGGAAAGGAAAAAGATGAAAGGAAAAGATGAAACTTCCCATCAATATATTCTAACACAGACCAGCATTGATAGGCTCATTTAGGATTTTTTTGTGGGTGTTCATAATTTTTTGTTTATTTTTCTGTGTGTTGGTTGGGTTTTGTGTTGGCTTTGTGGTTTTTTATGGCTGAGGGGCATCTTGAGAGCAGGCAATCTTTTCTATTTCAAGGTTAATGAAAGTCAGGGGTAGGAAGGAGTCCTGAATTTAACTGGATCCAAACTACAGAATCAGACAATCTAGACAATTCTGAATATTAGATTATTTTTAGTGAATACTTAAGACAAAATTATTCATCAAGGAAATGCAAACATTATAAAAAGTAAGCAAAACCCCCATTTTCACAGAACAAGAACCTAAAAGATAGTGAATGCAATAAAATTGAACTCATTTTCCCAACACAAGTAACAGTTACTCAGACTTGTTAAGGTGCAGTCGCTGTTTAGGGTTGTTTTTTTCTTAGCTGAAATATAGATGACATTTTTTTCTTAGATGAAAGCAATGATCACATACTGACCTACCCAAATATGAGTCAGGTTCAGTAGAGCATAAATCCACAAAAGCATAAAGTCACATATTTTCTAGATAAAATACCTGTACTTCATTTCTGGTTTTACCTAGTTTGCCTTGGTGCACGACAATATCTTAATAAATGAATAACATTGGGGTTTTTCTGGCTGTAATATCAGTTAGTCATACTAATAAAAGTTAAGTATTAATTTGGGGATCTATCTTGGAATATGTTCATTATTTGGTAGAAAGACCAACTTCCAAAGTTATTTACATGCTTAAGGAAGCCAAATATTTGTCAGAACATGTGAAGAATAGGCTTCTGCCACAATCTGCAAATTCTTGGGTACACTGAAAATCCCACCAGCTGCAGTTCAGTGTGTCAGAATGCCCACCTCCTGTTACACAAAAAAGCTGCTTCTGTGTCCTCTGGTGTGGATGGGTTCTACAGGAACTTACAGCTGTGGTGTACTAGAAAACAACAGACCAAAGAGGAGGAAAAGAACATGCTGAAAAGTACATGAAAATCTCCCAGAACTGCTAGGATCTGGAGATCACTGGACACACTGAACCCACTGGCATCAAGAATGTAGGCAACTCAAAACATGTCAAAGACGTTAGTGCCTGCTATATGTACTCAAATGATCATACACACAGAGGATGGAATGAAAGATCATCCAGATCCTTCCTGAATACCAGCTCAGAAACCACTGGTGCACAAGTGCCACTTTCCACTTGGGAGTAAACAAGTGTTGGCTCCCAGCTGTTGCTCCAGCTGAGTATTCTGAGTGAAAGTGAGTGAGGACTGTGTGAGCAAATAACTGAAAATACTGTATGATCAGTTATCTGCCATTAAAAACAACAGCTCAGTTCTGCTATCAATAACAGCTGAATTAATAGAAGTTATTTTCATTAATACTTCTTTTCATGTCAAGAGTGTCAGGATGCCCCTGCCAGCTTCAGTGGGAAGGAAACAAGTATGTTCTGTTATTTGAAAATACTTACTTGGTAGGGGTAGAGAGTGACTCCATTCGTTCTTGACAAAGACCAGCTGCCGTCAAGGTACTGGTGGGCCTGGATAGCCACAGAGTTGAGAACGTTACCATTGCTGGGACTGGTGGCCATCTGAAAGCTGACCTTGGCTTGGTGTCCAGGAGAGCCATTTTTCTTCTCCACCCCATTTCCAATTCCTAGACTGTTGGGTTTTCCACTGTGTTTGTTGGCAACAAAGGCTGTGTAGTTAGATGGAGCATAAGGAGCAGGCACGTATGCCCAGTCCCTGGGCTGCAGGCTGCCCATGTGCCGGGGACTCACCAGCGTGGGGACATTGGAGAGAGGTGGGGGAGAGCCTGGTGAGGCATCATAATGTTCTGAGTTGGCAGTTTGCTCTAAGGTCAGCACCATCTGAATGGCCTCTTGCTTCAGCTGGTTCAGGTGTGTGGCACATACATCACATCTGTTGTCCTTCTCATTCCACGCCTTACGGATGGTATTGGGAACTTGGAGCTTCTCATGAATCACCGAAGAGAAACCTGGGTCCTAAAAATCAAACAGAGAAGGGTAAGGGGGAGGACAGGAGAGAAATGTTTAACTGTGGTCACCACAGTGAAACATTATTACTGCGTTACAAAAACAAATTTATGAGATAAGCTTAGAATGCAAACAAAGGCCATTAGATATAGCCAACATATGCCGGCAGCAGAGCTGAACAAAACTGAGAAACTAGATTGTGTTGGAAAGGAAAAATTATTTTACTGATAAGTGGCAAATATTATAACTCCACTGCAAGCTTCAATGCATGGCAGAGAAAAGGAATTAACCTGTTTCACACTACTGCACCTAATTTCTGGCTTGAATGAAATCTGCTCTTAGTTACACAGGTGAGATTAAGAGCAACGCCACTATAGCCAGTGGACTTGCAGCAAGGTTCACAAATCCATCTACTCATCAACTTTTGCTATTCAGAAAATGCAGGAAATATTCTGCAACAAAAATTTAACACTTCAAAAACAGCAGTAAAAAAAAAATTACAAAGTATCACCACTCTCTCAAAAATCCTTTTCAGAATTCAAAACAGATGGATAGCTGATCAAATAATTTACCAAGATACAATTTTCAGCCAAAAAAGAGGAAAAAAAAGGAAAACAAACCGCTTTCTTGATAATGAAAGTTCTAACAATATTTTGGGCATCCACTGATAACATAAAACAAAGTAACAATTTTCATTTAAAAATACAAAATGTATAGACTTAATAATCTGTAAAGAATTATTTTCTTCTCTGAAAGCACAGTTTTAATGCAAAACCACATAATCAGGTTTAAAGCCTCTTGTCTCACAGTCTTACCTCATGGGTAGATATCTGAACATCAGCAGTGCTGCCCACAGGGCAACATGCATCCTGATCTGACTACCATCACTGAAGTGCAAATTGTGAAGCCAAACAGCAATCTTAAGGCAGGCTTGTCAACAAACTTGCCTGGTTCTTAAAGTATCACACAGTTTTAGAAATTCACAGCAATGATATGTGCATTGCACAGAGCAAAAAGTGACAGTTATTTGATGGAAATATTTCTTGGAATTTTCACCCCACATTTCTGCAGTTTTACAGATCAGGCAGCATAGACTTCAGCTGCCCCTCCCTAATTTTTAGAGACTTACTGGTGGATTTTTTTTTTATGAGTACTCAAAAAGTTTTAAAATCAAGAGTATCAGAATCTTTTCTCTTAATCTTTGTGGCTTTAACAGCTTTAGCAGCAAAAATAGAGGGCATGTGTGTGTGAGGAGGGAAAAAATGCCACAAATAGACAGCACTCTTATCAAGTAATTAAGTAATTTGATGAACCCCATGCATCGAGATAGACAAATTTCATGTCTTGATAGTTTAGCTGTGCTGGGAAAGTGGGTAGGGGGTATAATACAGGGAGGGAGACAATTCACTGATAGAGGGTCATATTCATTATGATCCGTCTTTATTACAGACTCAAGCATTTTATTTTCACTGTTTAACTACCGTGAACAGCTCCTCAGCATGCAGTGATTAATTGATTCATAAATCATGGTACCTCTTTATGCACAGCAGCAAAAGAGCAGTTCTAGCCACAGAAGCCCAGGAGAGTCATATAAGCTGATGGGAAACAACAGGAGGCTGAGGTCTGATCAAGCCTCAAGCTGGCCATTTCTATTCTGTGCACAAAGGGGGTCAGAGCATCAAAGTGTGTCAGGAAGGCAGGAACTGGATTCTGCACCAACCCTTCCCCATTAACCTTCAGGAAAGGGACCGGTGGAAATCAGGGGGAAAAAACAGGATACAAAATCTGTCAAATCACATTTTCCATCCCAGACCATAACTAGGTCAACAGATCACATCAGATATAGGCATCCACTCCACAATGCCAGGTGTGCTGGGAAATGATTCTCTATTTTCCCCATAATGAGCTAGACACAAAGCTGCCTATATAGCTGAAGTGAGGTATGAGTCTTCTTTTCAGGCTGCTCCACATCAGTGCAAGAAAAATCCTAGCCAGATCTTCCTTCAGCTAGCAAGTGCCACAGAGGTGGTTACTGTTCTTTGAAAGTTAACTTCCCTAAAGCAACTGGGCTTCGACCCAGGTAATTATATACAACACTCAGATCCAGCAGCAGTTGGAGCATGGAAATTCTTGGATTTTATGATAAATATTCCAAGGAAATAAAGCCTTCTCTAACATAAGCAAATGTCAGCATGATATAAATATTCAAGTAGCACACTAACTTTAAAGAGTGCTGGACAGCAGTGAATTCAGCTTCATCTCAGTGTTAAAACAAACATCAGATCATTCTGTGATACAACAATAAACAGACAGAGAGAAAGAGAGAGGGAGGGAGAGAAGGAGGCAGACTGTTCCTTCTCAGGAGCAGAAAGAAGAAACAGGCACAACCTGAACTGATTACTCCCCAAGATTGGTCCTACTAATGTATCATAATCTACTAGATGGATAGTTCAAAACTGGATCCAAGTCTGGGATATGAAACAGAAAAGTCCATGGGACAGCAAATAGATTTGGATAAATGCAGCTTCCAGAAAGACATTAGTCACATTTTGTTCTCAAAACAAAACTGATAGAGCCTAGAGAGTTTACTTCCTTATTCTGCACTAGGCAGCTCTACTACAATTCCACAGAAGTGGCTAATAGCCTTACAACATATCAGCAGGGAAGAGGCAAAAGCTGAACAATTCCTGTATCTTTGCTCAAAGAGCAGATACACTGCACTTGCTGTTTCAGTATTTCATCTGCAAGCAATTGTCTGCACACATTCCCCCAGTATCTTGTCCCATACAAAAGTGACAGACAAGCCTTATGGATAAGAACTTTAAGCCAGCTGCACAGAGTTGAAAGAGGTTAAGTTGAAAGAGTCTGTAGTGAAACATGTGAGGTCTAAGAAACTCCACACTCCCTGGCACAGAAGCAGATTTGCTTGTGAAATCTGAGGTTGACACTAGAAATACCATTTATATTTTGGCACTCGTTTCCAGTCCTGACAGAACAAAGCATAGTGACACTGAAAACTGAAACAGAAATTTAAAAATCACAAGAGTTTGCTGTAAGTTCAGGGCAAAGGTTCATGATGGTTTTTATTCTTGCTGCAATAGTTCACCCAACTTTAGTATAAACAGCATTACTGTAAACTCCTACTCCTATAATAAACAAATGAAGGCATGTAAGAGGTCTGAAAGCTTCAGGAGATCAGCCACAACACAGATCCCTGCATAAACGCACGAGGCAAGCAGCGAACTAAATGGAATGCACACTGAGCTATTCTGCAAGAAGTTTTTTCACATTACCTTTGAGCTCTCAAGGTCAAGTAAACACCAAGACAGCAACTAATCTCTCATCTTTGCTCCTGAACTAAAAAACCCACAGAGGAAAGAATGAAGATAGAAGGAAAGCTTGTGTGTTAGAGACCTATCAAAGGTGAACTGAGGAATTCTTGTTTTACCCAGTGAAAACACACACGGAGAACAGGTAGTAGCTAAGAAACACTTAAGTACACAGACACCTCTACCAGGGTAAATGCAGTCCTGACTTCATGGGGAAGAAGGAACTGATTACTGTATGATAAGGTAATGCAGAGGCATCCTCCACCTCTTTCATATCCCTTCATAAGTCTGTACCGCGCTGTGTAGTGTTCACAGTGTTCTAACTCTGCCGCTAGGAAAGCGGATGACAGAGAATAATCCTTTCCTTCCTGCCACCTTAGAGCCCATCTTCCTCAAGAGAGGAAGCAAGCAACCACTTCCAGCATGAAGCAGCCATACACATTCTACTCTTTTGCAAGAATACAGCAGGCAGATACTAATACAGTTCACACTCACTAAGATTTCATACATAACTGTATTTGGTCAATGGCAGCCCATGCAAGTTAAACATGGTAATCTTACATCATTAGCTCAGAGAAAAATCAAATATACAATGGATCTCAAGACCTTCTTGAACAAACTGTTTTCTTCAATGCCAATATTACTCATTACTCTTTACAGAAAGACAAAGTAGTCAATACTAACTAAATCACAGAGGCCAGCTTCTGAGCGTTGAAAATGCTCACAGAAGACTCATGGAGTTCTTTTGTTTCTGAAAGGGTCCATGCAGAAATGACTGCTGATATGTAATCCATCACACAAGGTAAGGGGAGAGGTAAGGGAAAGCAATGATCAAAGTTCCTCCCAGGAAGGAGTGTTTTCCAGATTCTCCCACTCCACAGGCAGGGTATAGAAGATCTAATTAAGAAACTTCAGTAGGAGGGAAGGTGTAGCCTGATAAAAAAGCCCCATGCTATTCCACGACTGTGCAAACATCTCTGCTCTAAACACAATCCTGTTAGCCCATACATAGTTGGTATCTACTTAGGGGGGAAAAAAGGCGGGGGGAGGAGAAAAAAAGGAAAAAGATAAAGTCTCTTCCATTTTCCTTTTTCTCTTGAGGGTGTACTTTCCAGCTCAATAAAGAGATTATACTTGTAATTTAACTTTTCAGAGGCAGTTAGGCTATTTTTCCAAGTGACTCCATAACCTAAGTTAAACATATCCTGTCATCTTCTAGGCTACATTTGAAAGATTTGCTGTTTGCAGCATACCAAAGCCCCAGTAGATGAAAAACAGCTCCTCACCATTACAATGGTACCACTTCTGTTAAAGCAAAAGTCCAAATATAGTGAAGGCAATGGGAGGTTTTCTTCAAATAAGCATGACGGGATACAAACTATGACTCTAAATTAGCAGCACTGCACTGTCAAACTGAGCTGGGAACACTTGCATAGAAATCAGTTCACTTCAGTCAGTAAAGCCTGAATCATAGGAATTATTTAAGTTTACAGGATCCCTGCCAGCACAAGCCATCTTCCGATAAGCCAAGTTTGCGCTTGAGCAACATCAAGGGGACAGCAAGGTGTTCTATTGCTCGGTACACAGCAAGTGATGCCTTCTCAGGACAAGACCATACTCCTTACCCTCCCTGCCACAGGAGTCACACCTCACACCCAATATGGCATCTTCAAATAAGCCGTCCATTATCACCCCCAGCTGAGCAAATGAAACCATCTCCTTTGCTAGAAGAGAACATATTTCACTCTCTTCTTTGTGAAACCCTCTCCTTTCCCTAGCAGGAGCATCCCCACTGTTACTCCATGCTGGGGACAGTAGAGACAGTGGTCATGAGGAAAGCATAGCAGAATAAGAAAGAGCCTTTTTACATTAGCCTGTTCCCAGAAAGTGCTGTCTTACCAACTGCAGTAAAAACCTCAGCAGTGTTACTATGCCCCACCTCTTTAACTATTACCACTGCTGTCTGTCAAACTTGAACATTCTGCTGCTGACTTGAGCCTTTCGTTTCCAAAAGGCAATGAGAGTACACCCTGTCCTACAGTGAGTATCTCCAAAACACAGCTGGGAGACCAGTTCTTTTCAGAAAGAAGGGGAATTAAAAAATGAAGTATTAATCCTGTCTGGTGTAGGCCTCACAACATTAGTATTTCAAGGTGTTTTTCTTGAGCTGGCACACACAACTGACATTTGGACTCCTATAATTTAACACTTGTCAGTATTAACCAGCCACTCTGCAGCCAGAAAAATGTGTTCCTTTGGTTTAGGCTGCTTTCTTATCTGAAAGAGACAGAAAGTCTGAGCAGGGCTCACCTTAGAAACAGCAGCAGGAAGCAGAAGAGGGAAAATCCTGGGAAAATAGGAAGATTAAAAATGGGACAGAAAAAGGAGGAGAAAAAAAACCAGTGTTTTCTAATTGCTTCATGGACTGGCTCATGGCTCTGCTGATGGATCAGCACTGACAGACTGACAGACATACAGCTGTACACATCTGGCACACAGGTGTTTGTGTTAGCATTCAATAGCTAGACAGCAGCCAGATTTTTAATTGGGTTGGGAAGAAGAGATGAAACAGCAGCAGGAAAATCTAAATACAGTGGTGCAAATCCAAGTCTTGACCAAAGAGCTTTGCTATGCAGTTGTCTAGAGCTCTGCTAAATCTCTGGCCACAGCATAACAGGGTCTCCTAGAGGGAAGATTCTTCTACAGTTGTGTGGCAGACAAACTCAGCTGTTGCTGAAAGGGCAGCATTTGTCAGCACCCTTTTGATAGAACAAAGAATAGAAACGAACTCAGAACTGCAGAAACCTCAATCCTTATGCTGGAAAAGCAGCAGCTCTGTTCTCCTTTCTTTGCATTCTACTTTCCTGACTGGATATGGAAAGACTGCATTTGCTTTCTTAGCCACCAGAGCACACTATGAGCTTGTGTTCAACTGATTGTTCACCTTGACCCCCTGGTACTTCCCTGCATCATTGCTGCAAGCAATTTTGTGTCATGCAAGGAGCCCAGATGTCTTTCAGATGCATTTTTGCTCAGGTTTCCAGTCACCTCACAGAAGTCAGTGGCTATTGCTGCCTCTTCACTCAGCTGAGGTCCAGCTGCAAATTTGACCAAGCTATTATCAGGATTAGATGCTTTCATAATGCTTACAAACTGTTAGCCACATCAACCAAATGTCACTCTCACTACTCACCACAGTGGCAGATATGGATATCTTTTTTGCCATAAAATCCCTCTGATGCAATTCACAAAGTGAATTCTGTGTCGTTGAGATCCATTTAGCCACCCTTTCAAGCTCATCTGGGATAAGCATAAAGCATGAGTGACCTATGATTTCATGGGCCAGACACATTAAAATACTGGAGCAATATTAGCTTTTTTTGATCCTTTAAAACCTCCCCATTATTAGAAGCCTTGATAAATATCTAAATATCTAATCAACAGATCAATTGAACCTCTTTGAGAAACCAGGCTACAGTAGCAATTCTTGTTCTGACACACCATCAAATTTCCACAGTTTATCTTGCTTTTCCCTGAGAGGAAAGCATTAGAGTTCCGTAACAAATGCCAGCACTGAGCCACTGTTGACACAATAACCAGTGACTTCTCAAAAACCTGTCACACTTGAAGTGAGGTAACTAAATATCACAAATGAGAAGATCAGGACACTACTTGTGACACCTATACGATTACTTTCCCCTAATTTGAAAGAGGTTTGTGGCAAGCTAAAACCACTTGTAACTGCTTTTCAAATATGAGAATCTTTTATTTTAAGCAAATAATCATTAGAAAGATTATTGTGGGGTTTATTTAATGATTTAGCAATCTCAAAAGAACTATTCAATATGTAAAATTTTGCAAGCAAATCTATTCAGCTTCAGAATGTCTACAATAGACAGGCATCAGAAAACCAAAAACTTTTGCTCCTCTTCAGCTAACTTTTGTATCCTGCTTTTTTAACCATTTCTGCAGCTCACTCTTAAGAAGCTGAGAAGCATTATCTTTAAATTGCATGCAAGACCACTGTTTTGAAAGGGAAGAAATACCCAAAAAAAAGGAAAAAAGTCAATAGATTGATATCGTGTTGGTGGCTTACACAATGGCTAAAGAGCTTTGCCTTTGCAAAACTTCCTTTTGATCTTTGGGTTATTGTATTCTGTTTGTTTTAATTCACTTTTGGAAAGAGTTTTACCATTTTGGACACTTCACTGAGGTTCAAATGCGGTGCAGCAAAGCTACCTTTCATCTTGAATATGCTCTTCTCAAGCAACATTCATTTAGGTTTTCTTTTACAATTTCTTTTCTGCTGCTATCAGATTTCTGCCCATCTCAGCTTGACTGGGGAGGAGTTGGGAACATCAAGGATATGGCTTGATTAGAATTAGAACATTGCAAGTCTTAGTACAGAACTAATCATAGACAGTTAAAACCTGAATAGTTGCAGTTTTAACAGGGACATTTGCAATCCACGCTTTAAACTGATCTTCTTTAATGTCCTTGAACATTAAAACACCAAGCAACCCAAGAAATCTTAATCTTAGCAAACAGATGTAGATTTATGTCTACTTTATTCAAATTAGATTGAGCTTATCTGCATGCCATCTAGGAAACAAAAGAATAAATATTGTTCCTAACCACTTGGAAAGGAGATCACAAAGACAACTTTACAGTAACAATGAAGCCTCTCCTATGCACCTTCACAATCAGAAGCACATGAAAAACTGAAGTGTATTTGCCTCTTCTCTATGTTTCAACTTTGCATTAGATAGCTAACATTGCTAAGAATATGTAATTTGGAAATGGGAATGAGTCTCCTCTCTGCACTGTTCTCAAGTCCTTGTACATGCAGAGCATTCCAAGCTGCACACAAGCCTGTTCCTACCACTCAGTGGCAGTCACATCTCACACTAGTATTGCTGACTGGGGATTTCAATCAGCTTTTTATCACAACTGAATTAACATGCATCTCGATACTCACAGAGCTGTTACAAACCTTCTAAAGAAGTTAATTCCTTCATGGGAATGCACCCAGGACCAAGCAAGTAGGCATTGAGTAAGCTGGAGTGTTAGTCAAGAGATGTTGGGAACTGTCCTAAGATGACTGTACAATCCTTTAGACTACAGAAGAAAAAGACAAAATACCTACGTGAAGCAGATGGTGAGACTAGAAGGGGATGAAAGGGAGAAAGAGAAGAAATCAAGGCAATGGCATTTGAAATAACTTTTTTCTCCTAATTTATGACACAAGCAATTTGAAGGTCTATTGATGGGGTACACAATTGCTGATCCAGAAGGAAGACTGCAACTTTCCTATTAATGAGTTGTATGTCACCCTGCTTCCCCAAAAGACTTTATGCTGTATTTTGGATAGACAGAAATTGCATAAGAGCATTCTGTAAGCAACACTGAGGTTTGATACCACCTGTCTGAAACATTCTCCTTGCACACATCAGGCCAGCAGTGGGCTGCTGCTTTAAATAGTGGCCACATACCAGGTACTGACAGTCACTTGCTCCATAGGCAAAGTCCCCTGCTGTCGAGCCATACAGGCTCTCACAGTCTCACTGCCATCTGGTAAATCTTTCCCCCTCAGCAACATTTGGCCTCTTATTATCACCTCCTTCTCACCCTAAGCTATTCACCCACAGAAGAGCTGCTCTGCTTCCTTCTGCATCAGGACTCTGCAAATTCTCAACATGTCCAAGACCAAACTACCTTTCAGTGACTCAGTCTCTTGGAAATCCTCTTTTAACCTCAGAGAAGGAAAAGCACCACCATCCTGCTCCTTTCCTGCCAGCAATACAATGGCCATGCTCCCTTCCTGGTTTGCACAGCCTTTTGGAGTCTAGCCTCAGGCTCATCAGGTGCACAGCTCCCAAAAGCAGCAGGTACCCTTCAGCCCTTCTCCTGCCCCTCTGCTGTGACAACCCACCTCACTCTGCACACTAATCCCAGCTCAGGTTCATTGACACCATACCTACCACTTCCGGTGTGCATAATATTTGTTATTTTTATTAGCACTTGGGTTTGTTTTTATTAATACTATGAACCAAGAAAAGAAAAATCCCAGTGCAACCCAGTGAAATTTAATTTATTTATTTTACACTATCTCAATGTGAGTTGTTTGCTTGTGAAAGCTCCTCATCTTTGATGTAATATCAGGCAGTAACTAGACACAGTTTTGCATTTACAGGTGTTCCATTAGCACAGTTATATTAACAGCTTGTTAATCATCCAGTTGTCAAATTGTCTAGTTATGGTTTTGCTTAATTTCCTTTGTGTACATGAAATCACATGTAACTACTGCCTCTGATCCCTGGAACACCTAAAAATCAAGTGTAACATATCAAAAACTTATATTTGGAAGTAAAACTTGTATATGTATGTACATTTCTTTTATCACTTCTGATCTTACAATATTCTACCGATTTTTCATGTACAGTAGTTCAAATACATTGATACCATTTTTATGCTTGCATAAAACAAACAAACAAAAATGCAGCAGAAAAGTTAAAATCTACCTTTGAGGGTGTTGCCCCTAACTTCCATGCAGCCAAATCTAAAAGCATAAGAGCAGCCATGAAAGAACATTTATTCCACCTAGGATACAGTGCAAGAAACAGGAGCACACCTCAGCTTTTCAGCTGGGAATAATTTCATGAGTAAAGTTGCAGATTTCCACTCCAGTTGCAAGATCAGCTTATATTTTATTAGCACAGTATAAATATTTGTGAAATGCAAAGGGGAAGAAAGAGAAAAACAAAATCCTGAAGAAACTTTCATGAAAGTAACAGGAATCTGAACTACTCTCAGTGCAAACTGAGTAAAACTCTGTCACAACTCCCTTACATACGGCATGAGGAGAAACTGCTATGCATAGGACACCTCTCCAGGCAAAGCTCTTTTCTCTACCCTTGGGATAGTTGTACTGTTTAACCATGCCAACACACATGGCAGAAAGTGTGTTATGACACACAGCCTTTTTTCCTTAAGTCTGCTGCAAACATACCTGCTAAATTTCATTACACTGTGTCAGAGTGTGACTTTTTACCCAAACTATAAACTCATATGTATACTTCAGCATATGCTTCAGCGCCATTTCAGCAGACTCTGCCTGCGTCTGCTGAGGCAGGAACTGCACAGGTTTTGGTATTTTGTGCCAAGAGTAGGTGATAGAGTCTGGCTGTGAGGGGCTGGTGAGTGCAGGAAGATGTGTGGGGAAGACAAGAAGCTGTGGTCAGGATGGAAGCTGTCAGGATTCCAAGTGTGGCTTTACATGACAAGAAGAGGGCTCCAACATCACTCACCACAGCTTTTGCAGAGCCTGCATTTGGCTGCTTCTGTGCCAGGTGACCCAGAAGGCACTGACTACACCAGCACTGACTCAAGCTGCCCTGAGGGAAGGTACCAGCTTGTGTCCAGAGGCTGATGGGCTACTTGGCTGCCAGGCATCTGGTGATGTGGGTACAGAAGAAACCTTCGTGAATCTTAAGCCAACTGGAGTTGGTACAGAGCACAATATGATACTGTGGGCAATGGGCAGCCCCCTGAGGCCACTGCTGCTTCTGAACCCTCACAGCCAGAAACAAGGAACATGGTCTAAACATTTACCACTGTGCTTCTCAAGGCTGGTAAATGCTCCATTTGAATATATATCTTTACAAACAGATTGGGGAGCTTTGGAGTACAGCTAATAACCTCCTGTTGCTGTCACCTATTAAAAAAAAAGAATAACACAAACTCAAAAAGTAGGCATTGTTTCGGTGCAGAACTATTAAGTTTGCTCAAAATTACTCACTGTGATACCCCAGGCTGCCACAGCGTGTATCCCATCCTCTGCACCCTCACAAAGTCCCAAACAATTCAAATGGTGAAGGATGCAACAGGGCTCAGCTGGAAAGAGTTCTCACCAAGTTCTCAATGAAAGCATTCACAGCTGAAGGAGGCCAAGCACTCCCCTCCCCACATCCATTCACTGTGAACAGAAGCCTCAAACCCGTGCTGAGGGACCACAGGGGACAGGCACATAATGAGCCTTCACTGCCAAACAGCTCAGTGTTGCTGGCCCCCCATGACACCGATCTACAAGTGTGGGCTAAAAACATGTCTAACCCATTCCCACCACAGCTCACATTCTGTCCTGATTAAACTGACTGCTGACAAGCCCAAGAGGGGATCAGCCTCTTGACTTGTGTGGTCTGATGAAGGCTAAGATTACAAATCTTTTTCCAAATAGTCCCCAAGTGAGCCACACACACCAAAAAAAAATAGGAGAGAAAAAAACTTCCAATAGAGGCTGGTAACATTAGCCAGCCTTGAACAAAAATACAATGTACCTAAAGTTACAGTTTCAGATGAAAAGCTCTCTAACCAGTGAGGAGGAGTATGGATTTCCAACTTCTGTAAAGATTAAAAGACACTGATCATGACTTCAGGCTAGTACAGGACTTCTGGTGCACCCAGTCACGGCATTATCAATAGGGAAATGGGAATTACATCTGAATGAACAAAGCTAATAGTTCTAGAAACAATCAGCACCACTATGGCACTGCTCTTCCCTTTCCCCTCTACCCAAGAGCACCTCCCACAATTCATCTACAGAGTAACCCTCTAAATCAAGCTCCAGGTTTCCCCACTACTGATTCAGAAATGAAACCAAATTTAAGAAAATCCAGACTTACCTTCATAAACAAAAATCATTTACAATCAGCAGAGTAACCCAAGGACCTCTTAAAGTACTTCCCACAAATTTCAGCCACCACTGATTAAGTAAATGCATTTTAAAATCTACATACATGCATAATTCATACAATCTGGGGGTGGGGGGAAATCTGATTTGTTATTTATTCACAGAAAACCTATATCAGGATTTAGACTTTTTAAAAACCAACTAAACAAACAAACAAAGACAATGGTGTTAACATCATCCGAGAAAGAAAACAGTGCAAGGAAGGGAGAGATAAGGAGTAGTTATTTTACTGGTTTAAATTTATTTATTCTTTTTGTCTGAATAGCTGAAAGCTACATATCCAGAAAGAAAACAATTGTAAGAAAACTCTCCTACCACTGCATTACCTTATTTTCCTTAGCTTCATTTCCAGAGCTTGGGTCTCATTTTATTATTAGTCTCTATCTCATACACATCTTCACGCCTCCTGATCCAGGCAGACCCAGACAATTCCCAGTAGAGATTATTCTTCTCTGAAGGAGATGAGGCACAAGCTAAGGAGCATCATGTCCTGGAATTAGCATTGAATCTCACCATTTCTATTTCTAGTGCTGGAGCAGAAGAGTTGAGATGGAGATAAGATTGAGAGTCAGAGGGCTGAAGGAGCCTGAGCAGGTCAGCAGTGATTAAAGGTGCCATTGTGGTTTTAGGCCAGGTTCCCAAAGCATGGCCACATGGAGCATTTTGCAGCCAGCTCCCACAGCAGTATCTGCATCCTGACCTTGGTGCCTACAGCCCTTAGATAAGCCATGAGGAGCAACAAGGACTCTTGAGCAGTGACACCTGGCAGGGAAGCAAACAACCCTGCAAAGAAAAGCTGCCAAGCATGAGGCTGTTTATTGAATGAAACAGATTGTCCATTGTCAGCCCTTCTACTCAGGACCTGAGCAAAGGTTAGAGACTGCCCCGCAATAATTCACTCTTAGAAGCAAGTAACATAGACAGAAGAACCCTAGAATTCTGCACTACTCAAGCTAGCAAGAGCACAAGCTGTGTCCCATAGGAAAAACAAACTGCATTTGCAAGCTAGAAGCTGCATGCAAATACCAGATTCCTACATGCCAAACACCCATTATTCCACTTGGGAAGCATATGGTGGCTCCACTTGGTATGGTGTAAAGTGGAGGAGGGGTTTTTTGGTCATCCATACTTCAGTTTTGCAGATGGATATATAGTTGCACTGCACCACCAAATTATTTGACATTTTTAATTACAAGCATTTTAGCTACTTTTGCATCCATCTATACATTAAAATTTGGTTTAATATTAATAAGCAGCACTGTGGCTCCAGCTCACTGTATCTGAAATTATTTTATCATCAACACTACACAAGTTCCATCTAAGGTCTTCTAAGGTTTTCCAGATGTGATACTAGAACACTGGGATCTTTTTGTTTTATTAATGCTTACAGAGACCCCATTGAGGGCTCCACTGATTACCAAAGGGACTGGCAGTCTGGAGTTAGAGGGAAGTTCAACTCCCCTTCCCTCCCCTAATTTTAAATGCTCTTCGTGTTCTCAACTAAACCCTGCATTTAGTACTGTAATTTAACTTACTCTCCCAGGTTACCATCCACGGAATGTTTTCTGGCATGCTCACAAAATTTCACCAGAGACCTTTTCTGGCATCCACTTCTGTAGCATCTGAATTTATTATGCAAAACTTAAGGGGCATGGAAAGGGAAGGATTAGAGACATCAGTTGGTATCCAGTGCAAATACAGCTAATGGAATCTGACATGTATGTATATCTTCAGAGTTTTTATGGCTTAAAAAAAAAAAAAACATTGAATACACCACTACTTAGTACGTTCATTTTATTTCTAGGGAGAATTATACCTGCACAGCTAGAACCATCTTCCACAACAGATGTGAACCTCTCATTCCCCACCCAACCTTCTGCCCCTGTTCCCAGCCAGACTTAGTACAAAACTGGTTTCACGCTCATACTTGGCAGCAATGCCAGACATATCAGATGCATAAGGTGTTTGCAGCCCTCTTCCACATAAATAAGCACTGAAATGTCTCAGTCCTGAACTTCATTATGGCTAGTTTCCCCATGCCCATGTTGGTATTTTTAAAAAATCTACACAGAAAAGTTCCTTTTCCATTTAATAGCATATAAAGTCAGCTCTCTGAGGGCAGTGCAAAAAGAAATCTCAAAGGTTTGAAGACAGCCTCAGTTGTTCCTCTCAACCACATTTAGGAGCGTTTTTAATGTCAAGATGGAAATCTTCAATGCAATGAAGAAATAATTCTGACCCCTTCTTGCAAAATCAGTCCCGAACAGAAATTGCAAAACCATGCACTTTCTATACTCTACTTGTCCAGGTCCCCAGTTCTGACTGATCCAAGAATACAGTAATTTCACGAATATAAGCCGCACCATTTTGACTAAAATTTTGGTCTGAACCCAAAGTGCGGCTTATAATCAGGTGC
>PYHW01009916.1:13639067-13672622 GCA_013186435.1 Turdus rufiventris | reverse complement strand
GTGAAAAGATAAAGAACAATGGCCCATCAGCAGAGTATCTCCTGCAGAGATAAGGATCACTGCCCCCACCCTCAACAGATGGTGATAGCATAGATACCTTTTATCACACCCTGTATTGTAACATGCGGCTTATAATCAGGTGCGGCTTATGTAGGGACAAAAGAACAAAAAGTTGCCCACACCTGGGAGTGCGGCTTATACTCAGTGCAGCTTATCGTGAAATTACTGTACTTGTAGATTCTTCAGCAAGAGAAGCAAAGCAACAGAATCACAGAACAGCTGAGTTTGGAAGGGACCCCGGGGTGATCTCTATACAACCTCCCTGCTCAAGTAGGACCACCCAGAATAGACTGCCTAGGACCAGGTCTGACCCAAACAGCTTCTGAACATCTCCAATGGACTCCACAACCTCTTTGGGCAGTTTGAGTCAGTGTTCAGTCACCTGCATAGTGAAAGTGCTTCCTGATGTTCAGATGGAAGCTCCTGGCATTTTTCCTCATTTCTTGCAGAGCAATCCAGATCTGTGTACCAGGCTACAGTACCTGGCAGAACAGATGTTCAAGTCACCATCTGGGCCGCGATTGCCAAAGATTCCCCATCTTTGTACATACTCATTACACATCACAGCAACCACTATTAAAACTCCTTCTCCCTTATTTCCTCAGATGAGGGAATCCTCAGGCTTCCTTTACAGTGACAGAGCAGACTGTACATGTACAAGCTGGGCTCAGAACTCATATGATCAAGTCTACCATCAAATACATTGTGGCACACTCCAAAGCAGGAGCAAATGGGCAGAGTACCATGTAATACTGCGACATGCTCTGTGCCTGGGTGGGAAGCAACTGTGGTCCTGCTGACAGATTTGGGACACTGCCTTAAGTCTTACGCCTATTCTTGATTTGATGCATTAAAATGTCTTTAGGTCTCACTCAAAGAAGTGATTCCTATGTCAGGTTTCATTTGCAGTTTCAGTACATCACTCATGAGATAAATCCATGAAACAGTTTGCTTAAGTCACTACAAGCAGTGTCTGAAAGAATTTTTAGAGTAAAGTCAGTAGTCTGCAACCCAGTACTTCTTCATGTAGCTAAACAAAGCTGTAAAAGGGACTTCCACGGGGAGGGACATATTTGACCATAATGGCTCATAATGTGCAGTAACTTACAGAAATGTTGCCCCTTTGCCTTCTACAGAGTTCATTTAATTTTAAAACAAGTATGGAAACAGAAGTAAATAGTATAAGAAACAGCCCAGGTGATAATTTTAAATGGTATCACAGGAGTCCTATGTGCAGAAAAATCTCATGTGAGGAAAATGTGTCTCACAGCTACTACAAAGCTGTAAAAAGGCTTGGCCAACAAAAATGGTGTGTGGGTAGCCACGCTGCAGACCCACAGCACCCTGCCACAGCTGAGGAGTGCCCTGACTTGGACCACCAAGATTTGATGCCAGTACAAAATTCAGTGTTCAGCTGTTTGCCATACCACCCTCTCAGCTCTGCTCTTGGAGAGCACAGAGGCACCATGCAGTTGAAGAGCGGTGGGTGCTGAACCAGCCCCCTCTCCCCCTCCCTGCCATCCCCCACAGCATTCTCCTGCCCTTTTGAGCTCCCCAGGGTTTCTGGCTACGAGAAACTTTTCAGGAGTCAAGATACCACTGCGATATGTTAGTGACCAGAAAAAATAAAATAGAAACCCTGTAAAGCTAAAAATAAATGTAAACTCTTCTGGTATTGGTTGGGTGGGGCAGATGGGGAAGTACAACACAGTAATAAATCCAGATATTATGCAACTTACTCCATGGAACATCTTTTCTTGATTATGTTTATTAGAGAGCTCCTATCCAAAACCTCAAATTATCCTAATTTGAAACATGTTAGATTTTTTAATGCAAAATACTAACCAAAAGAAACTAAATCTTACAAGAGCAAGAAGGAATCTGATTTTTTGCCTCTAATGATAAACAACTTTTACTGCAGTCAGAAAACAAGAGCAGGTCTTTAGTTCTTTAAAGTACTCTATATCCTTTAAAACACTCAGGGCCTGGTTTTGCTCACACTAATTCTATTAGTATTAAATTTCAGGACTGCATCTTTCCATTTTCCCTGCACACACAGTCCCAAAGTTGTCCTTTACTCCTCACTCTTCTATAAGTACTGCAGAGACATGCAACAACTTTACTTTCTTTCCACCCTTTGTGAATTAAAAAAAAGTCCTTCCATAAAACATAGGATTTCTTTGTATATGGCACTTCAAACAACTGTCAGCAAACACAGCACAGAGCAGCTACCCATGAAGGAAATGCTAGATCACTGCATGCTGAGAATTAACTCCCTTTTCCACTCTCTCTGAAAAATGGAGAAAAGAGTGTTCGTGTTTAAAATTAGAGAAACTTAAATAAGGAAAAATTTGGTTCTTGGGGCATTTTTATTTCCTCCTTTCAAAAGCAACAAACAGAGAAGCAATTTTCTGGAACCTTGTCTTTGACCATGTTTTACTTCTATAAGCAGCCTTTAACCAAATAGCTGAGCAAATTAATACCATCAAGTTAGTTGTTTGTTTCCTCAGTATCCACTTCTTCAAAACAGCTCATGAATATCAACAACTCAACTAAGGCATAATTTGAAGAGGTCTAACTTTGAAAGAGCTACTGCTCAAGATTTTAACTTTTATTAACAGAACTTCTAACCAACATCCTGCCAGCTTAGCTGTGCACATACAGAAGGTTTAACAGATTATTTTTTAGGTATGGTGGAGAAACTTTAATAGATGGAGGGCGTTGACTGAAGTGAAACAAACACTAGTGAGCAGACATTATGAAAGTGGATATTTGGACATTTTGCTCTGCCTAAATTCTACTGCACTCACCACTACACTACGCAATCATCTTTCAGCTCTAAAATTAAACTGTTAGTTTTCATCTTCTCTCCAGATGGAGAAGCAAATGAAATAGAGTATGAACACTTCTTTTGACATACCAGGTGCTTAGACCAACAGACATCGACCACACAAATCAAAGCATATTCAGCTAGAGAAAACCAAATCAAAGAAATAACTTTGTATGTGAAACAGGCTAGGGAGATTTGCAATGAGTTTTACTGAGACTCACCCTCAAGCTTGGCACACAAGGGCTATATTTCAATCAGAAATATGCACTTTTGCAGTTTCACTCTGACTAGCCTTGGATATTCAGTTTCTACTCCAGAATCCTAATTAATAGTTCAGTTATGCTAAGCCCACTCACTGAGCACTCCAAGTTTGGCACAGTGTGTCACTGGAAATCATTGCACAGAGGGGAGAGCAGGTTGCATTGCCAAGGAGGCTTGAGCACCAGCAGAAATGCATCAGACTGAAGGCTCTGTGCATTGCACATTTCTTTACACGTAGCCATTTCACCTTTTGAGCCTAATTTAAATCTTTAACGAATACACAAAAGCTCAAGGTACAGACTTATGCCTCCCCAAGCTATGCTCCACACAATACAGACTGGCTAATAGACACCACTCAAATTCTGCTACTTCCTTTACTGGATTAGCACTCACAATTAAGAAAAAATAAATTTGTTCTCTGCTTCGACCTCCTTGAAGCTGTCTCACAAACCCACAGACTAGCAAAGGTACACTGCAAGTCCTTCTCCTGTCTGTTACCATACAGATCATCAATGTGTTTGACAAGTGACCAAAGCCCAGCCATCAGGGAACAGAGAGATACTAAACACAAAACTAGAAGCAGTTACACCCCACCTGGAAGCCAGCTCCTGCCCACATGGCAGATCAACTAGCACTTGCATGAGTAGGAGTATATTAATTTCCCCCCCCCACCAAGACTGCCTTAGTGAGCTGATGAGATATGATGGGTGGAGTAAAGTGGATAAGATTTAGTGCATCTTAGTTAGCAGGCTGTTAGCCTAAGACCAAAAAGTCAACATGATGAGAAGGATACAGTAAGCCAGTGCAAATGGAATTCATGCAGGAAGTTGAAGCAAATGGAAAAGAAAATCAAAACAGTCAGCAAAGTGAAACTTTATTGACCAAGGGAAGGCTCATTCATCACATAAAAAGTTCAGCATAGAAAACATTAGTCTTCCTGACCTGGAATCTGGGATAAGGTCAGGATCCCTCATTTAGGAATCTCTCAATGACAAGTCTAACTACTTCACAGAAAAGATTTTTATTAGTGCTACTAAAATACAAACACTTGGAATTGGTTTTTTGCTGGTGCAAGCACACTTTTTGTCTTAGGAATGCATGTGGAATCTGAGAACTAGTTCTTTAAATTACAGGAGTCCACGCACTTGGCAGGCTTTGGGCCCCAGTTGCAAGTGCAGTTGAACTACTTTGTGACTTTCACAGTTCCATACCACAACTTCAACCTATTCTGAAAAGCTGGTAATTACACATACCTCAAAAAGACAACACCAAGAGTATTTACAGCTCCTCCCCAGAAGAGCAATATATCCAAAGGTAACAATAGACATGAAAAGAAAATATGATGCAAAAGATTTCAATACAGTTCATATCTGAACAGCATTTGGATAGTATAGTAAAGACATAAAACAAGATAGGATACTGACATCACTTGAGCCTAAGTATACTGTACAGTTAGAGGAGGAAAACAGGTCACCTTTAAAAGTGTCTGAGTTGGTACAGTCACCTTTTGAGGACTGTGCCTTCTTTCACTGACTATAAAAATACCCTAAATACACCAAATGGTTTGACTAAGCATTATACTGCATGTAGTTTAACAAGGTTAAAATACTGAAATATATTCTAAGTAATTTTCTCCACTGAAAAAGCCAAACTTGCTGGTGATTTATTTACATGGATTCCTAATACAAACATCCTGAAATTCCCTAAACACAAGGGCAAAGACTTTGCTTTGACCAGCTTTGCTTACATTTTCCTGAAAGTATGGACATTCCATATGAACACTACAGATAGTATCTATGCAGAGGGAAGGTCACAGGCAATAGAAGGAAAAAAAAAGTACTCACAAATTGTGAGAGAATGTCACAAAATAATACATCATAAAAGAAATACTACACTTCACTCTTCCACAGGCAGTTTGGAGCATGGATTAAACTTGATGAATCAGTCTAGCATCAGATAAAGTCCACCAACCATGTAATTTTGTTTCAGTTTAGACTCTGTACCTTACAATTGTCAGACCATTTCCTCACTTTGAAAAACATCACCAAGATAAAGGGGCTCTTAAGATCACCACACAAAGCACATGTTTATGTTCTGGAGAATCATACAGTACTATCAAATACAAATCACAAACACGAAATTTACTCTTAAGTACAAAATAAATGTGATTTGTGCTAGCTCTCATCCTTTAAATCAGCTTAGGCACTAAAGAATAATTCCACCTAGTACTCAGAAGAACAAAGTGTAGTGGGGTGATTTAGGGCTTGGTTCATGCAGTTCCTAAGTGACCAGAAGGCTATTCCAAAAAACCTACCCTTTAAAGTGTTTGGAATAACCAACATGAGTGACAGAAGTGTAAGAGCACCCCTGAGATGTCAGAAGAACATCACATTTGTAATTTTTTTTTCCTCTATTAGCCCACAGATTGAATATCAACCTTGGACACACCTTTAGCAAAATATTGGTAAATAAAGCACAGTCAGGCATTCTCACCCCTCTGGTCTAGGTAATGACAGGTACAGGAAAAGAGCACCATCTCTCATGAGAAGATGAATCTGTCACTGCTGTGGCAGGTGTATTTATACCCAAGAAGCATCCAGAGAGCACAACCAGGTTAAACTGAGAACCTCTGCAGAGTCAGGAACCAAATCCATATATTCCAAATCCTGTAAAAAGGCACAAGACCTCTTCCGCTAGGGTAGGAGAATGCTTTCAAGATTATTTTACTAAGACTGAACAATCAGAATTGAAAGTATGTTCTTTGTCCTTTCTTAAGTGACACTAAAGCTATTTAATTTATGAAAGAAATGCAGCAAAACCTGCAAATATGTTAAAATCTATATAGATTTCTGAATTCTGAAATGAGCAATAGCCTCATACAAATCGGATTTATGAAATTATGATGGTTCCTTGGGATGTGAAAGCACAATACCAAGCAATATAGATGTTATATAAGACCATAAAAGAAAAATATGCAAACAACCCATACACATACATTCCCATAGGGCAAAAACCCTCATGATAATCAAAAAACGGTAAAGCCAACAACACTAGTTTAGTGTATATAAAAACTAAGGAAAAAAAATCACTGTAAAATTGAAAATTTACAGCTGTTTCCAGACCAGTGTGGCTAAAACTTCTGCAATAATCAGAGTTCCAACCAGGCACTTTGTCAGAGGACACTGAACATCATATACCTGGGCAGACAAACACAGAGCTGTAAATCCCACCCAGGATTGTGGTCACATCTCTGAAGTTGCCCTACACTATACCCCAGCTGCAAGACTGCAATGCTCACAAGTCCCCTGCCAGCCCTCAGGTGGGGCTTATCCTCTCTCCTCCTCCCTTCCAGCTGCATTAAACCATCTGTGCTAGAGCGAAATGGCTCCCTGCTTCTGATAGATTGCGTTTATGGCTGCCCCTGGAATACACTAGTTGTACCAAAGGGATGCCATTTCAGCATCTCCACCCCTTACAACTGCATTAGCATCTGGCAGCTACTGACTGGCTGTCGAGTGCCAAGGAACAAATGGGTACAAAAACGTCTCTGAAACAAAGATGAGCTGTAAAATGGTGTTAGGTTTTTAATTAAAAGCCAGTTTCTGAAGTTTCTTCCCATAAACTTAACCAGCAAAAGACTTTGACTTTTAGAAACAGAAGTGAATTACCATCAACTTTGAGGTAAGTAGGTACTTTGCAAGCAGCAGTGAGCGAGTTCATGGAATCTGTTCTCTACCACATGCAGAACACAGCCCAGCCACCTGCAGATATGCCTCAGCCTCCAGAGGCAGGGGGCCTTGCCCCAGTTCTTCAGCAACAAGAAGCTGTCAAATCACTGGGAAAAGTCAACAAGTCTCCCACAGTTAAACTGCAATTTCAGCCCCACTACCACCACTCTGCATACATCTCAGTATTCAGCAGGAGCACCTTTAAAATTATGTCAACATTTCTGTTTTACGTGTTCTGTTCCAGCCCTTTAACTTCTCTCAAAACCACAAGAACAGTCCAAGAGAGGCCAGAGCCAAATCTAGGCTGCTGTGCTTCCCAAGAATGAGACTTTCAAGCAACTCCAAGTCAGTGATAAATTCACACTGCTGCCAATAACCAAAGAGTTTGGTTAATAGTGAAATAATCACCTTATGTGTCTGCTGAAGCAATACACACCGTTTTTTGAAACCTCTTCTCCCACAGCTTCCTGCTGAGAGATCCTGCAATCAGTATCTATAAGGGGCCCACCGAAAAGCTTATCCAAAACACTTTGAGAACAAATGCAGAGGAGCGGAGCTTGCAACCCCATTTACAGAGCAGCAGGTTCCACAGGTAATACATTGCCAAAAATGATGTTTCAGACACCAAAATCTGGCCTGCTGTCTTTGTGCCACTGCTAATCAGATGGAATGAGAATATTACTCCAGAGTTTGAAGAGTCAGAATACTTTCATTCTTGTTATACATGCCTGTGAAATACAGTATTTTGCTTCTATCTTCTGTGTCCTCACCTCACAAAAGTCTGGATGTTTGTGTAAGGCACAGGCTGTTTCCTACCATCAAACTCATGTTAAGAATACCACTATCTCAACCACCAAGCAATGTACTCAGTTGCCCAGGGAGAAGTTTAATCTCCTCATACAAAATGGCTCTAAAATGGCAAACTTTCTCCTAAGTCCTGTGATGGCCACTCTGCCTCACTCAGGCAACATGAGTTACAAATACACTTAACCAAATACTCTGACAAAACCTTTTGTTCTCAAGAATCCCTTCTTTTCCCAGATGTTGCACCTCAGACGCCAGGAAGACGCTTTCCCCCATGGAGGCTTTGCAGGTACTTCCATATCAAGTTTACTCTGACAATGGCACTACCCCACAAAAAGTTCATTCAAATAAAAATCACTTAATATTTCTGACCACATAGGGAAGGGGGAAAGGAAATCAACAGTCCCCAGGTAGTCACGGGTCAGAGGGGCTGTGCATGGCCAGTTTTGCCTCCAATGGCTACAGAAACAAAATTTCTTCTATAGTGGACAGCTTGAGGACTAGACTCAGGACCTCCACATTATTGCACAGGCAAGGTTCTTTGCCTGAGCCCACTAATTGTAATGTTCACATGGAACACATTTACACACACATAATATTTGAGGGATGTCTCTCATCTTCTCTAAGTTTCTTATTTTGTCTTTGCAAGACGCAATTTTGAATATACAAGATCCAAAAAACCGCTGATAGAATATTACTTTTTCTTTTGCCCATCCCCCGTAAGTTCATTATAAAGTGAGAAAACTCAGTTAACCTGATGGAAAAGAACACCATAACAGGATTTGATCTCACTTCCTTTGATATGTGAAACAAATACAGTTACTTCAGGAGACTTGGAGAAACACTTATGGAAAATTACAGGTGATGAATAACCCGCAGGAAGACTTATTTTGTTCCATGAATGCAATACTGAGAATTAAAATAATAGAAAAGAAAGGCTACTAAATCAAATCACATTTTGGTTTCTACCAAAAGCTATATCCATTCCAGTTCCCATGATATTTTCCATCTGTTTCTCCAAGCTTTGCTTCATCAAGCTCAAAAAAAAATCTGGTGCATCCATAAGCAGGTCAGATACTGTAACTGTTTTTGTTCAATACCTAAGTATTTATTTCACAAATTCAAAGAACAAACTTAATTTTCCTGGCTCACAAACACTATCCTGATGTTTTCCCTTGGACTAGCCACACAAACAAAGAAAACAAAAATCTTCCAAGATGAATATAAAATTAGTATTTTATATTCTTGTTTTGTTATATTTTTTATAAGCAACTAAGAACCAAAGCAGCGCCCATTCCAAGTCCAATGCAAAACAGCCTCTATTGAGGAAGAGAGCAAGGAGCACAGGACCAATCATCCTTGTTCTGTTTTTCGGAAGAAATGGATCCATCAGCCTAAAAGGAACTATGGGGCTTTACAAAAAACAGTATAAAGATATAGCAAGTCTTCTCCTGTCTGACAGTTAAGAACTCCTTCATGAACAGACTTCAATGAAAAACTTGATCCTAAATTAGAAAAATTTAGGCCTTCAATGTTTGCTGCACATTCTTCTGGTGCATCTGTCTTTATTAAATAATCACATGAAAGATTGTGCAACAAAATTTCCACTACTAGAAAACAGAAATCCAAGACAAATATGATCTGACAAAGTCATATATCATTTGCTTGTAACAGATCCAATATGCAGCTCCGACAAAGTCATCTGTTACCAAGCTTCTGCTGAAGACTTCAGGGATCACCTTCATCACAGCAGTTAACAGCACAAATAAATCTTGTGATGAAACTCGGAGGATTTTTTTAACATCTTTAAGAAAAAAAATACAGCAATTCAAGGTTTCCAAAATGCTTTCACAGAACAGCGCATGGCTACTGGAAGGAACTTGAAGACAGTCCCCACCTCCTCCTACTGCACAAAGTCTGTATCTCTCCAAGCCATTATTTTGTCATAGTCCAGAGATGATAGGAACCACAGAATTATAGTAAGCAAGGGCATCATGTATGTGGCTTTATCTTATTGTGAGTGGCAGCTGGAGACAGTCACTGCCACAGAACCCTGCTGCTCCCCTCTAACTACTACCAAGTATGCTGTGAGCCATAGCTCAGAAACAACTGTCAAATTTAAACCCACCAAAGGCAAAAAAAATAATTTATTAACACTGTCATACTAAGTATGCTCCATATGTTTAAGATCTGTGATCTTAAGACTATGAACTAATACATTACATAAGCCTGCATAAAAATAATAAACTTAGCAGAACCACTTTGTGTGTGTATATACATTTGACAGGAGTCCAGTCACAGATATCTACCAACATAAAAATCAAGCAACCAGTTCAGTCTAAGGTAGCCAAAGAGAAGTTACATTAAGCCTACATCTCCTGACACTACTTGATGCCTCTATTCCCAGTTCAGATTTTAACTAGCATTGTGCAAAACTATCAAAACAAACTCCAAAGCTAAAAGGAACCGTAAGAGACCAAACCAAGATTAAATTATGGAAATAAATTAGCTTTGCTCAAGCCATTGCAGTTGCAGTCAGTCCAAAGCAAGAGGTATCCTCTTTAAATAAGATCTTCAGATACTTTTTTAAATCACAAACCCAAACAAACTGTTTTGGAGCACCAGAGCAGAGGGTTTTACCATGTCTCTCTGCCTGAGATGCTGGCCACAGTAAACAGACTACAGAATCATTTTCATCAAGCAATACAAAGGCAGGCTGCTATTAAAAGAACAAAGGAGTAGGAGCCCTAGATCTACTCTCCCTTCAGAGAAAAAATTTATTCCCCAGTTTCACAGGCTCTCCTGCCTGACACCCTGCTGCCAAATCAGAAAAGTAGAGCATACACTTTAAAGTCATTTCCATTTCAGAGGAAACCACACAACTTCACAGACATGCACATGGATACAAGGGCTATCCAGTTTTACATGAATCTTGGTTTTGTTGTGTGGGTTTGCACACAATAAGTAAAATCCCACAAAAAATAAAAGGCACACTATCCACTGCTATGCAATCTTACAAAAGCAGTAGACTGAAGAAAATGAGACACATCCCTTTAAGCAAAGTTACTTACAAGGTTCACCATAAAAAATAAGTTTAATATTGAAATGGCCCGTAACAAAAGACTAAAAACACTGAAAACTACTTCACATTAAAGTGGGCAAATTGTCCAACAGCACATAAAATGGTAAGTCTCCAGACTGGCATTCTTTAGTAAAACACATTTCAAATCATTCCTCTTATTAATGATTTAAGACCTAAACAGGGAACATCCATCTTGTTTCCTATCCCTAACTATAATCAGAGCTAAAATGGGTGTCAATAGAGCAAAGATCACAAGTTGCCACTACACTTCAAGGATATTCCAACAGTGTCTCTCACTTTAGAGCTTAACACTCTCAAGAGTACTGAAGTGAGAAATACTACTCCTAAACTGCAGTGTTAATATAAATTTGCTGTCTGTGATAATATTCAGTACTCTTGAAGAACCCACAGCTCACAGAAAACTTTCATAGCAAAATGCTATGAGCAGAAATCATCATGCAGAAAGTTGCATGGTCAGCTGCATGACTTACTCTCAGATTAAACTTTTACACATCACCTCTAACCAACCTGAAGCCTCACTGACAGGTTTTTTCTTCCTATTCAAGCAAATGGGAATGTTGGGTGCCTGAGTGCCAGCCCCCCAGCCACTGGGATCTCCAACCAGTTCAGCAGAGACTTAACTCGAGAAGGATGAGCTCCCTCAGATGGGTGACAACTTTTAAGACACTTCTGGTCCAACAGCTGCAGGATGTGCTCGATGGCATCTTCTCCAACTGCACACTGGCAAATGCCCAGAACAAACTGCAGTGGTGTGTGACTAAGGTTATGATGCCTTGGTTTTGTGAGAAGTGAGAGCAATGAATATAACCAAGCATTCGAGAAAGGTTTTGTAAGAACTTTAAGGGAATGCAGACTTAGTCATAACCCTGTTTAATTCACTGCAAAATTGTTATCTTGATTTGTCCATACACAAACGAACTCCTCCAGTATGGGGTCAGGATTCACAATGTGCTGACATCTTTCCAAAGGCTAGTGCTTACACAGATGTGGTTTCCAGTTAAGGAAAACCTGATAGCCAACCACAAGCATAAATGTAGACTTATTCTCTCACTTATGCAACATTTTATTAGAGGGGGAAACAAAATTCGACCCTTGGAGTTTCAGAGAAATTTTTAAGGCTACAAAAGTAAGAAACATCTAACAAGTGGTGACTAGCAATAGGTACAGTATTAGGAAAAAATATATTTAATAGATCAAATATGACATTGCATCAACAAGTCTGATCCAGAAAATAGTCTCTAGATACTTCTCTCATATTAATTCAAGCCAAGACACTAATTCACAACAGATATAATTTGACAAATTTACTTTACCTTTCTTTAGTGCATATCAACTATGACACTCTTCTAGAATTTATTCCACAGTGCTTTATCAAGATTTCTGCTCCACAGAATAATTAGCACGTTGGCTATATTTGATGTGCAGAGCCTAATTCTAACCCATGCTGTGTAACAAAGATTGGCTAGAAAAGGCACTTGAAGTAGTTTCTGGTATCTGACTGGCCTGAATTTTTAAAGCACTTCCAGCATGAGCAATCATGCTTAGCAATTCCAAATAGGATTTCCGAGAACTGCTATGGATGTGATTTTCAAATTAAAGTTGCACTTAAGCAGAGAGCACATTTACTGGATTATTTCAGTGTCCAGAGACAAAGCAACATCAATATCATGAGAATTGTTAAGAGCAAGTTCAGTTCGAAGTTTTGTTTGCATATGTGGGAAGAAATACAAGAAGAGGAAAGCTTTCTGTATATTGAGCTGCCTCTATTTTTAATTGACAACTACTTTTTTTTTTTTTTCTTCAGTGCTTTGGTGAAAAGAGCTCTTTCCTGAGAGAAAAACCCAAATTCCTTCAGTTTTTTTTCAAACTATTTACATACAGAACTATCTAGCAAAACTATAACCTCATACCACTGCACTGAAGTCAGACTGAAAGAAGCAGAATTGCTAACATTGCCTACTGAAACATCACATTTCAGAGTATTAAGTGATCTGAAGTGGCAAAACACTGTTCCAAACTTTGCTCACAGTCCAGTCCACTCCTGCCCTACCTCAGACCCCTTGGTACCACATAACCTGGCCAAAGCCTCCATGGAGGAGTGGCTCAGGAGCTTGGATAGCTGTCCATGCTTTCTGTGTCGTCCTCTGGGATAAAATCCTCAGTGATATTTTCTAGTTCTTGTTTCAATTTCCCTCAAACATTGATCACTACCTCTGCTAGTACTATGAAGAACCAGTACTGTAAGCTCCAACAGCTTAGTTGTAGTTTTAGCTCTAAAGGGACATGAGTTCAGTTGACTGATTTTGTTACTTTGCTTCCTAATTTACAAGCATGCACCTAAAACAAATGAATAAATATAAAGAAGGTCGTATTTACCTATCAAGGCTGCTTTGCTCTCTAAGATATGTATAACTGGAAAGAACAGGAGGAAGCATATCTCCCATCAGAAGATAGTAGGAACCCCATTAAAAGTTTAGCAGCAAAATACATCACAGCAAAAACACACACTGGAGGCTACTATCTTTAATTCTAGAGAGAATAGTTCATGGAAGCCCTCTCCATGTTGAAAGCTCCAACACTGAAAACTGAATTTATCAAACAAGCAGACACTGTTAGTTGCTGAAATTTGAATTATAGTAAGTAGAAAAACCTATAGCCTTGTGGAAAAGTACCAAATAGAGAAAAAATAGTGAAATAGTGAAATACAATTATTTTGAAATGGTAAACATTTGCCATTAAAGTGAACAAAGAATTCTGGCAACTGAGTCAATTTTAATCCAAGGCATTGAAGAAAAAATAAAATGAATGATCAAGGAATGATCCCTTCATGCAAACCATCTACCACCCACATCTCTAAGAATGGAGAAACACTGCTCAAGTCTAAAACGGCAGTGCTTGAATCTGCCATTGCAGATTTTTTTTTAAAAAAAAATTTAATTAACCACTGTGCTAAATGGTTACTAAAAAATCCAGACAGAGCAGGGAATCTCTCACAAAAGACTGCTTGAAATAAGCAGGTTATACTGCTATTCTCAAGACAGAAGTCCTCTTTGCTATTTATTTCCACATTACTTTCTAAAGCTGACACCACCTTGCTCCCTTTCAGAGGGACTGCCAGGCACAGCTGTGTCAGTGCTGGAGAACAAAGCCAAAGGAAAAGGTACAAAGCAATAACAGCAGCTCCACACCCTGACCCTCCCTCCCACTGAAGTCACTCCAAAAAACAGCCACTTGCTTCCCTGGGGGCATATCTGACCACAAAAAAAACTTGCTCATATTTTTCCAAGTTTCCAGGACCTCCATTTGGGCACCGTTCACACCTATGTCAAAAGTACAGCACAGTCCTACTCCCTGTAATCCATTAAATCATGGGATTTTTCAGCAGGACAATTGCAATCACAATCCAACACAACAGTTGCTCTCTGGGCTGCACAGCAGCTGTACTACACCACCAATATTCTTGGGTGTTTCTATAGAAATAGCTGAATGCAGCAGACCCACACCAAGAACCATCCCAGGCAGATGATGCATTACTCTGCAAGAAGCCCCAAAAGACAAACA
The DNA here is from genome assembly GCA_013186435.1 of Turdus rufiventris. NCBI lineage: Eukaryota > Metazoa > Chordata > Aves > Passeriformes > Turdidae > Turdus > Turdus rufiventris. The sequence continues at coordinate 13,658,275 of PYHW01009916.1, read as the reverse complement.
AAGTAGAAGGAATAAAATAAACAAGATTTTCTGTGACCCTAAGGATGGGATTATAACATTTTTTTTTTAAGCTTGAACAGGAAGCCTTCCTAAATTACATTTCTTGGATTTTATTGTATTATCTTCATGGCACAGTTATTACACATTAAAGGTAATGACTCTCTTCTGCAAGTAACCTAATATTGAACATGATTGATAACCCCTATCTGGGCTTTAGAGAATGCTGAATTTCCTAAATGGAAGGAGGGAACTGAGTTGGATGAGGTGAATAGGGAATAGCTTGAGTGGATTATGTGCATGCATATGAAAAACCAACTGCTATGTTTTCATTAGAATACAGTGTTTTCCCGAAAATACCCACTAATGGCAAACAAATGGGAAAAAAATCCTCAGATCTTCCATTTGTGGGTAATTCTGCTCAGACGCCAAATGTATATATTATTGTAGTTCTTATCAATTTGATAATTTTTTAAGCACACATATAACAAAGACACACAGTACCTGCATGTGGGCACACCAGTGCTCACACATTGATGGGAAATTCAGGTTCAGAATCTACATTTCAAGGGAAATATGACCATTTTAATTTCTCTTGTTACTTTAAATTATGTTTGTGGGCTGGAATCACTGATCAGACTGCTGATGCCTGATTATATTGAGACACTCTAAAGCACCAGGTTTATTCAGGCACTAAAGAAGACATGGGGCAATATGAGGAGTGGCCCAACAGGGGTGGGCATGCAAAGACTTCCACTGGTTCCCAGGCAAGACAGAACAAAGCATCCACACACACAAACACCATTTCTCTGCTAGATCTGATGACTTCTGTCCTTTTAAAGACTGGATTACCCACCATCTCCAGTGAGTAAGAGCCAAAAACAAAGCTAGAGTCTAAGGTGAAACTGACTTCTTTCCCTCTCACGCCTGATGTTAGTAAGCAAAGATTTGCCTTGGTATTCCTCAGGTCTTGCCCATTCCCATAGCAGTGTTCTGACTCTAGGCCCACAGACTTATTAATGAATCATCTCACTGCTCCAGCAAACCTGGTCGTACTGTCCTGACTACATTCATTGCATTGCTTTTAACTAAGAAGAAAAGAAAGCCACAAAAAGTATTTTTTAAAGTAGCAGTTAAATTCAAATGGCTCAATTATAGAACAGAATTCTGCCTTTGTGAAACAGAAAAAGTATTACTTGAAGGTATGGAGTTTTGTTTTGGTGGGGTTTTTGGTTGGTTTTTGTTTTTCCTTTTTTTGTTTATTTCTTTTCGTTGTGGGTTTTTTGTTCGTTTTGGGGTTGGTTTTTTTTGTTTGTTTGTTTTTGGGTTTTTTTTTTTTTTGAGGGTAGGTTTTGTTGTGGTTTGGTTTTCAATGGAAGTTAGGCCAAAGATTCAATAATCCTTAAAAGGCACTATACAATCAGTTAATAGCCTCCTAACCATGAAACCAGCGCAAGCCACTGATAAGGAGCAGTCTCTGATATAACTGCAAAATACATCAGTGTTTCTAGCTGCTGTCACACTTCTTTGGCAAAGTTTTACAATGATTTTTAAAGCTATTTTATTTATTCAAGCACTCACATTGTTAATTCGACCCTCAAAAAACACCCTAAAATATAGTACATTAAACACAACAAGTCAGTAGAGGAACTTTGATCTGGTAGAACCCGACCGTCTGTCAAGGCTTTGGGAATTGCATTTTTCCCTTCTTGCAGAAGGTGAGAACATTCATATTTTCTGCCCAGCAGAGCAGGCATGGGGAAAAGGACAGGGAAGACTACCTGGAAATTATTCCCTTCAGTCCTGTCATCTGCCAGAGAAGGAACCACCAGCTGCTACTCATCCTTCCCAAGATATCAGCAAGCTCTGGGAGGGCAGCAGGGTGGCTGCAGGGGAAAACAGCATTTGTTAGAGCTTGTGTGGGGTCAGCATGGTGGCCCTACCAGGAAGTGGTAAAAGCTATTTTAGAGACACTGTACCAAACTTCCAGAAATTCTGAACCTATCCCCACTCCTCCTTCTCATACACACACCGATAAACAGCAACATTTTCAAGTTACATTTTAAGACTAAAGCATCTTATTGTGGAAGTTGGTATTTATCATGTCAGTCTCTTGATTTTTGAAGGTTTGGCAACTCTTGTACTTGACATTATAACAACCAAGTTGTGGAAAAATTATTTTCCTACTTTAAAACTGCTTCCAGTAACAGTTTCCTGAGATAAGTCTCCATCAATAATAACCCAGAATATTTATCTTTTCTTCTTAAACTTGTGTCATGTACAAGCTGGGGCCTCTATGACACAGGTTATTTTCCAGATTCAAGAGTTAATAAACAGAACAAGCTCATGTATTCAAATACTAAAGAAGGGAAACAATGAAAATTAAAAACAAACCCAAAAGCAACTGCTTAGAACTACAGAGAAGGAAATAAGTCATCAGTTCAACAGCTCTTGACATTATTTATTCTCTCATTCATGTTACAAGGGAGGACACTGCACAAAGCGGTTGAACAACAACCTATGACCTTCAGTAACAGACTCAGGGAAGGAAGAAGTTTTGTCCCATGCAAGTTCTGTAGATTGTCCATTTTCAGACATTTTTGCCTGTTGATCTTTCAACACAGTTTTGCATCTTTAATGTGCCAATAGTCTCTTAGAACACATCACGCCCTCTAAAATAGAAAGGTTCAACGTTTTTTCCATATTCTCAAACTTAAGAGCAGGAATTCTCACTTCTTTTTTAAACTACGTCCAGAATAAATACTGCCTTGAAAACTTCATGTCCCAATAAGTCCATCAGAAGAAGGCTGAGGTCTGAAGCCCAAAACATCACATGCTCTAGAGTTTACCTACAGCAGCCAAGTACTTATCTGTGCAACCAGATCCAAAGAAATCAGTAAAGCATGAAGCATGCAAGAGATCTCATGAAACATATGGTTTGCAGTTTACCTGTAAGGCTAAGTGGAACTTGAGAGAATATTTGGAAGCAAATGGAATGAACAGAGAATATTATCCCATGATAATAAAATCTACTCAGGTGACTGAAAAGCTATCTACATAAGTGATATGCAGACCACTGGACTAAAATGTATGCACAATGACTGATAGGCAGTCTGTGGCATAGGTTAAAAATTACAGCATTAAAATTTGGCAATTTATCCTTTGTGTTTTGGCTTTTTCCTTGAAGCACCCTCAGAATCATTTTTCTTGACAGAACTTTTAAACTTGAATAACCTCACTCTTCTTCTAAACTGTCTTTCTGAGCTTCAATTCCAATGCATCAAAAGAGCAACACATGATCATAGCAAGTTATTTGCTCAAACCATACTCTCACTACTTAACTTCAAAACAAATATACTCAGGTATAAGTTTCTGAGAATTTGTTGTCTTCCTATGCTGGTTTTAATGTGATAAACTGTACACAGATTTTGCTGCTTCCAGCTTCCCTCTCTATTAGTTCAAAATCAGCCTTACACTGAAGTGAAGAACAAAGCAACTCCCAGCTCACCTCGTTACTAGAGAAGCAAGAAGTAAAACCACATCTTCACACAGCTAAAAAGTACAGAGAAAGAAGCAGTGCATAAAAACAGTGAGATCTAGTCTAATATGCTGCTAGAAATTAATCTGAAAAAGTATATTTTTGCAGTACTAAAAAATGCCAACACTCAAAAAAAACCCCCCAAAAACATCAAAGTAACAAAACAAAACACCCACCTCCACCCACTTCTGCTCCTTGAGAAACCTAAGCAGTACTCAGCCCCAAAATAAGAACTGTTTTGGAATGCAGGTCGTTCCCAACAAGGGAGAAACAGAGGAAATAAGAAAAGTTACATACAATAGAATTATTTTTCCCCACTTCAGATGAAAATAACTAACCTAAAAGAGCCTGTAGTGACCAGTGCAAGACATTCAATTAGCTATTGAAACTTATACTTTATTTCAACTCCTAGATCTATTATTAGACTTAGTTTCTGAAGGAATGCGTATTGGGCTTGCAATATCCAGAGAGCACACTTAATATAGTTTGACACTTCATTTATGCTAATAACTACTACAACTTTTGAAGTAAGCCAGTGTATTATAACTTCCTTGTAATTTTGGGACTAAGAGAAGAAAACTAACCAACAGGTTACCAAAATTACCTTAACTCTCCAAGCTTTCGTTTCCCTAAATGATTTAACAAATGCCTCCTTATCATACACAAGCAGCAAGTCTGTGGGCAACTAAAAGTGAGTGGTTGAGCTCTCAGACTAAAACAGAAGTGATGAATGATAAGAAAGATCTTGGAAAGGGGTTAATCTGTCTTTCTGACAGCTGAGTTAAGATAGGGGTCATTGAAGTATCTCTCAATCCTACAAATTAGCCTTACATTCTTAGACACGAAATTTCAAGGTTACATCTACCAAAGCTACTATAAATAGCAACTCAGTAGGTTCTTCCTTTACTGAGGCTTAGGTAGTTTTCCTATCATACACACAGAGCCCATCTACAGGCACCTTCTGCTGAGAATTATTTTAACTCATGGTACCATCCCCTCTCCCCAGCTTACTATCCCAACCATGGGAGTTCAGACATATCCCAATCAGCTCCCACAAATAAGTTTTGAAGCCCAGTCCAGTTGCCCACATGAATATTGAATGAAAGATACAGAAAGATCCAAGCAAAAACTCAAACTGGAACTTGTCTGGTACACACAAAAGAGGGATTCACAGCTTGGAAGGAGGAGTCAAAGCAACCTGAAGACATGCAAGCCAGGGGACCTGCAGTAAATGGTCATTTGTGAACCATCCTGCTTGGACAGGAAAACACCAACAGTAAGTAGGTTCAAAAGTTTTGAGCCACTAAAGCAGGAGTGACTGAAATCAAATATTGATAAACATTTCCAGCTGTGATCAGAAAACTGCAGAAGACACCCTGAAAACACCAGTTCAGCAACTTTTTTCAAGTTTACTATTTCTTAACACACATACATCAACTCTTGCTTGTTATACTTCTCTCAAGAATGTTCTGAACTCTTGAACTTCATAGGAGGAAACAACGTAATTTCAAATAACTGACTTCAAATCAACTTTTTATTATCCTATTTCTCACATGCCAGTTATGTTGAGAACAGTCAGTACTGAAGAACAAAACTGTACTTCATTATCAAACAGAAAGCTCCATGCACGGTATTTGTATCGTCTGTAAACATCATACCTATATACTTCAGCATGCTCGGATTTTTAAAAAATATACCTAAAACTCACAGGTTCAACTCGGAAAACCCCAGACCTCTGTATTTTCTTCTACTTTATTCTCATCACCCCCCTTCTGAGAGGTTACAGCAATTCTCCTGAACAAATGTGAGTATCTTATGGGATGCCATGAGTCACATTTTTAATTAGCATGATCTTTTCCATACGAGGCACTGCCACCATCTCAGATATCCCTGAACAACTGTGAGTACACTTAAACCACACAAACTCTTTATGGCTGCTATGTAAATCAGTTCTCAGATCCCTACACTTCCCTTCAGGAAGTCAGACTTATCTCCAGGACATATTCCAAGTACAGAGTATGTGCAAGGGGACTTAAAACTGACTTCCAGCATTCCTCTTTTTTCTAAAGACCTGTCAAGAACTGTAGCAGTGGAAGATAATGCACTGAAAACCATCTCTATCAGGGCAATTATGACCTTTTCCTGTATCTGATAATGAATGCCAAACCACCTAATTTACTTTAGAAAAATGGAATAGACACATAGTAACAGCCCCAGAGTGAATTGTTTTTTCAAATGCCAACAAGCATTCTGGGATAGTAACTAGTTGCTGATGCTCCCCAGTGCTATAGCTACTAACAGTAGATGACTTAGGAACAAAGACTGGTTTTCTTTCTTTGGGCTTTTGTTGGGGTTTGTTGGTTTGGGGGTTTTTTTGGGGTTTTTTGGGGTTTTTTTCAGTTGGTTGGTTTGGGGTTCTTGTTTGTTTGGTTTGGGGTCTTTTTTAATAAAATCATCACATCAAAACATTACTTATGTTTATTAGTCAATACCAATGTTTGTAACACAGGAGGAGCTAAATCTTCTCCAGTATTATCAACAACCAACTGATCATTTAGGTATACTAACAACACTTCACAATATCATGGTAGATCTTACTGACAAGAAAATTAACCTATAACCTAGACTTCTACAGAACATGTAGGTTTCTCAAAGGTAGAAGGCAGGCCAGACATGCTTCAGAAAAAAAGGGCTAAACCCAGGTGTGGTTTGCTTTAATTTGTTTGGCATTTGGTTTTGCCTAAAAAAGGAAAAACTGACACAGGAGGTAGGAGAAGGGCAGAACAGAAAAAAAAATAAAATAAAATAAAAGGAAAAAAGAAAAAAAAAACATATATGCAAATTGGTGCTATGGTGGTCATGGAAAAACAATCTCAATGAGATTTATTTTAGGTAATAAAAATTCTAGATAAATCCAATCTTTAATATGGAATGAACTTTACAATGAAGATACTAACCTACCACATGTCCTATTTCTGTTCCTTACTAGTAGAGAAACAATTTGATAAACAATTTTTTTCTTAATGTGAAGGGCCACTGCAGGTGTCACACATTACACCAGCTCTTAGTCCCAGTTTTGATCCTGACTCTGCATGCTATTATCCATTCAGAACATTGTCTGTGTGTGTGACAGGAGTGCCACAGGCACTGTGTGACTTTCACAGCATCCCTTCTATCAACAGGCTCGTCCTGAGCCTCAGCATCTGGAGGCTGCACTGCACATTTGCCCTGCAGATACCCGAGAGAAGACAGATAAACATGGGAAGACCTCCTGCTAGCAGTGTCAGATGTGGGGGTCTCCACTCGCACAGGAAAACACTTTGCACTGCTTTCCTGGACCTAAGTGTGTGCCATTACCATTTGTTCTGTAGCAGAAGGAAAACTACAGGAAAGACACATGGCATACCACGCTAGTCAGTACAAACCATGTAAGGCCTTTACTACCATCTATTCAAGCTCCTCAGCATGTAAACAGTGAATGTGTTAATAATTTCTCATTTATTTCTAGTTCTAAAAAACAGGAAAGTTTTCTGGTAAAGTTGTTAAAGAGACTAAATCACTAAAGTAATTAAATATCTTTGATCAGCAAGGAACCAAGAGAAAAAGGACCCAATTATTCAGTACAGCAAAAGATGAGCTGCAAGGTTTGAGGTCTGTTCGCTTATTTTAAAGTGTATTTACATGCAAGTGGATGTCCAGAATCACATTTGCTGAATACGGTCTCTTGCCACTTTGAAAACCTGTACACCCTGCAGTTTGGTAGCCCAGCATGAAAAAAGTGAAGCCTAGAAAGAAGCCTGCGGGTAATCAAGCGGACCTGAAATTACTAAAATGGATGTTAATCCCTAGTCACCAACCTGTTTATTCTTTAGCTATTTAAATCAGAAGAAAAGAGTACTTTGATCCAGCTCCAAGAAAAATAATATTGTTTACCTACAGTGTTCAATATGTTCAGCCATGATCTGGAATTATTTCAGAGACTGGCTGCATATTTCACAACTCTTTCTATTAACACTCAAGAGTCTTCTGGCTCAGAAATGCTGGACTGACTTTCTTGCAGGTAAACATTCATTTACCTGTAAACAAAAACTAACAGCTGCTGCCATATCTACTGAAAATACTTTTAATAATGAACTCCTCTCCAGAGGCTAAAGAGTGTCAAGACAACTGGTACCAATGACTTTCAGAGGGTATTTGTGTACCACAGGTAAAAAAAGGTGGACTGAGCTTGGAAACTATTGTTTGGAAAGCTGTATTGAGACAGACTCAGATTGGTTTTATTCCTTCTAAATTCTATGAAACATTCAATTCATTCAATGGAAACAGATACTTCTTTTAAAAACACAGCTGGGAGGCTATTAAATATATTACTGTATGGTTGGTACCTTGGTGTGGCAGCCTTGAACACACCTTCACATTGTACAGGAACCAGTGGAAGGCTTGACATCCATCTATTATCAGCAGCTATTGGCATTTAGTAGAAGCACAAAACATTTGTTGCATCAGGAATAAAATGAAGGACTGCAAGAGAAAGCTATTCCCTTATATATCTGATCTAAACCAAATCAGATTTCACACAATGTTCACTGAAGCAGTAGTGCTTTCCAAAGACTCAGGAAAAATGCAGTTCTTACCTGCACCAGGTGACAGATTCTGGTGCAGCCAGAAATGAGGGTGCCCCTCTGGGCAGGGCCTTGCACATTTTTCAGGACTTGTCATCCAGTTCCCCCAGCAAAACTGAAAGTTACCATCTTGAATCAGGAGGTATCAGGCTCTATTTCCTCCCTCAGCATGCACACAAGTCCTGGCAACTGTACAGCTGTAAGGCCAGCTTGCACTTGGGTCACTCCTCTGCAGGAACAGATCTTTCCTTTTCCCCAGGAATGCTACCCCTTTCCTCTCCACAGTCCTTAAACACCAGTCTTAAAGCTAAAGTATTGCTTTGTGCCACCAGCCAACTGATGGAAAGCCTAGAAAAATATTTTTTAAATCCCCATCTGAGCACAGGAGATGCATGATGGGTTGACCGCTATTCTTTGCTTTTCACAGTTTGCTTACAGCAGGAAGGTGTTCACAAGATTTAGCCAGACAAAACAAACAAACCAGAAAAAATACACACATCATTTTCCACCTCTTTAATCACATCTAGTGCTGAACCTTTTAAGTTCTTAGGTGGAAAACTCTTCCTGTTACTCTGTCCCCAGACTTACAGATCAACCATCTTTGGGGATGTACAATTACACAGTGTTTCATTTTGACACTAAAATGCATCATAAAGCACATTACAACTCTCCAGTATCCCAAACATATCTTGCCACCATCGATCCTGACAGCCACAGACAACAGCCAAGAAGAGATTATGGTTTAGGTCAGACTAATTTAGAAGTATTTTATTTACGTTCAGTTAACACAACCATACAATTAAAATTTAGATAAAGCACCTTTGGCTAAGATTTAACACCTTTAGTTAATGCATCCTCTTGCCACCCTGAATCATACATTTCAAGCTTGGCTTTGATAAGATAGCTCATAAACTCAATATTCCCAAAACAAATGAAGAGTACAGACACAGAAGAGAATAAGGCAAACTTAACAGTTTGTACTTAGAAATAAACAAATCAAAGGCACAAATCCCAATTGCTTAAAAGCCACTTTAAAAAAAAAAGTCATAGAACCATAGAATGCCTGGACCTTAAAGACCACCCTGTTCCAAACTTCCTGCCATGGACAGGGACACCTTCTACTACACCAGCTTGCTCAGAGTCCTATCCAACCTGGCTTTGAACAACTCTAAACATGGGACATCCACAACTTCCCTGGGCAACCTCCAGTGCCTTCACAATAAAGATGTTTTTCCCCTATATCTAATTTAACTACTCTCAGTTGAAAGTCATTACCCCTTGTCCTGTCACTACATGCCCTTGTAAATAACTCTCTTCCCATCTTACTTGTATGTGCCCTTCAGGTACTAGAAGCCAATGATTAGGTCACCCCTAAACCTTCTCTTTTCTAGACACCCCACAGCTGGATGCAGCCCTGCAGGTGGGCTCTCACCAGAGCAGAGCAGAGGGGCAGAATTCCCTCCGTCACCCTGCTGGCCACTCTGTTTGATGCAGTTCAGGATAGAATTGGGTTTCTGGGCTGTGGGAGCCCATGGCTGGGTCATGTCCAGCCTCTCACCAGCACCCCCAAGCCCTTCTCCCCAGGTCTGTTCTCCATCTGTTCATCCCCAGCCTGTGTTGACACCAGGGGTGCCCCAGCCCAGGTGCAGCACCTTGCACTTGCTCTTGTTAAATCACATGAGGTTCCCATGGGCCCACTTGTCAAGCTCATCCAGGTCCCTCTGGATGGCATTCCATCCTTCAGGAGTGTCAACCACACCACTCAGCTGGGTATCACCGGCAAACTTGCTGGGGGTGCACTTGATCCCTTCATGTATGTCATCTATTCTTTCTAAACACTTGCTCAGGCAAGAACCTGTGCACACTGCCTTGGCAAGGAGACACTGATGCCTTCTCCCTCAATGTCTGTGCCAGTGAACCACTTAAGGTTTTAAGAAAAGCTGCTGAATTTGTGGATTTGACTTTTCAGCTATTTCCTAAGACAGAGGCCAACAAGAATTTAAACAACATAATTTAAAAAAAGAAAGGCCATGCTGACCTCTTCTACTTCTCCAGCCAAACACAGGATGTCTGTTAGATTAGCCAAGGGGCATGCTGCTTGTTAAGTACCCAGTGTTTTAACACAACATGCTTTCATTCTGTTATAAACACTTAATAGCAAGCAAACATCACAAGACACAGTGGAAGAGCTCCCCTACTGGGCTGATTGCTCACCATTCAAAAGCTTACAAGCCACTTGAATTAACTGCTAAATAAATCTCTATACCTACCCCTCTTCCACTCCCATAGCACTGTAACCCCCAGTGGCTGGCAGTAATCCAAGCCAGAGCTTGCATTACTGCAGAGCCCAAGAACCTCTTCAGTTCACATCCATTCCCTCTCTCCCCTCATCCCAATTTACAGCTGGTCTTTTTGACTGAGAAAGAAATGCTGTTTATAAAAGGATAACTTCCTGCTTCTCCAGGCAAGCAGGGGGAGTACCTAGAACCAGAAAGCAATAAACACAAAGTGTATTGGGAAAACCACAGTTGGTGGAAAAAAAAACCTCACCTTCTTTGTACTTCAACTACCAGGTGTTCTCTGAATTGGTTAAAGCACAAAGGGTTTGCCATAGTGTGATGCAAGAAGATTGAAAGCCTGTTTGCAAAGTAAATGCCATTAAACAGATTGAAATCATACTACGCATTGAAGCCATGTAACATCTCTCCTTTGCACTGCATCAAGGTATTTGGAGTCCCATTGGTTTGCATACATTTAGTCATGGCGCATAAAATAAAGTAGGCACTTAAGTACTTCCAGAATTGAAGGCTAAAATTGCAAAATTATTTTGTCATTATCTGAGGTCTACAGATCTTTCTTTAGCCTTCCCTCTGCTTTTACACTAATCTTTGGTACCCTTACATAAAGCATGCCTAGCAGAAATAGATGCCACAGTACAACAACTTGTAGAGAAACCCAGAAGAAAGAAAATCTTCCAGGTGTGTCACTGAGTTTCCAGATGCTCTACTGCGTAACTGCAGTGTAAAAAAAAAAAAAAAAAAAAAAAGACACAGGAAAAGCATCAAGGAATATCTCTGGTTTTAGCTTCAACTGTCCCAAGACAGGTGTCAGGTGTTATCAGCAATATTTTAAAGAACAACATGGCAGCCAAACAGACAAAACATGGGAACTCAAGACTAGGAGTTATCACTTTCTAAGCAGCTCTCATGGATGGATTCCTCAACAAGCATGTTCTTTGGGTACAGTTATTATAAAAGTATCACATATAGCCACTAAAAAGGACTTCAAACAGCATTACAAGTTTAGAAGTACCATGTAAAAAATACTACACCAGATAAACAGCCCAGCTACAACTTCTGCTCTAATCAAGTAACTGTTTCTTGTTGAGGAAGATGCGAAACACTTCAAATTCAGTCTGATGTGCAATATACCAGAAGCCACTTTCCTCTTCCTCCAGTTACAGCCTGTCCTAAAAAGTGAGGACCAACATCACATAGCTGATTTGAGAGTATCTGCATCCTGCTTACTGCAGCCACAGTATCAGTTTCTTTTATATGAAAAATTAATATAAAAATAAAGGAGGAATATCTTCAGATATTTGTTTCAGTATTGTATCTTTACATGTTCTGTAAGTTATCTGCTGCAAGCTTGTTGTAAGCTTGCTCTCGTTTTTGCTGCCTTTGGGTTTCAATGGTTAGGAAGAGATTGGCCCAAAAGGTATCTTTTGATGCTGGATACATTCTAAAAGGCACTAGGGACCCAGGACAAGGCAAGTGCTAGGAATGCAAATACAAATCAACAGCTGGATACAGTTCCACTCTATTCTTTCAGGTTTTCACACAAAACCATGAACACTGTGAGATAGCCTGTTTCTGGAAGCCCCCTCACCAAATCATCTGCAGACAATTAATGCATCACTGCAGTTTTATCTGTTTCCAAATCACAATAGAAGCAAGCTAGGTATGTCCCAATTCAAACACAGGCAAGGTTTATCTCCCCTACAACACATGAAATCCCCTCTCACTGCCTGTATTTCCCAGCAACTGAGGACATTCAAATTCAAGACACTGGATAGCTTCCACTTTTTGCAATCAGCAGTAATGAAGAGGTTAATATAAAATATTTAATAAAGCTGTAAACAGAAACTCAGTCCTTGCCTGTGAATGCTGATTTAGAACACTATGAATAATTCTAGTAGCACAAAAATAATTGTTTTATCAAAACCCAGGCCACATTTTGCCTCTCTACCTATAGCATGGGCCAAATCCTACTAATGTCTTCAGCTAATTTGGTTTTAGCTACATATTACAAGCACGCTGGCAAGCAGCCAGAAGAGATCATCAGCAGATGGCAGAATTGACTACAATCTATTTTGTAGTTAGACCACATGGCTGTGTCTGCACTGAGTGGGGAAATAAGACTTTCAAAAGGGGAGGAGGAAAAATAAATTTGATTCAGGAGGCTCTAGCTTATTGCTCTTCCCCCTCCCTCCCAAAAGGGACAAATGAGAAAGAAAAACACATGTGCTATAGAGAAACATCTTGAATGGAAAGCTAAGCTGTACCCTGCTCATTCTCTAATGAGCATGTCCCTGATTTCCACATGATTGCTGTAGACATATTTCTGGTCAGTCAGAGGATTCAGGTGTCTAGTGGGATTACACAGCAAGATACCCACCCAGACATACAAGTCAGAATTTACAGGCTCCAACACACAGCATAGCTACAGAGTCAACTCGGTTCAAGTTTCAGGTTTCAGGAAGATCCTGTAACAATCTTTAGGGTGGCTGTGCTAGCCTGTCAGAAAATAGGGACTTCTAAGTATCTCTCCACAGAAAATCCTTGTTTCTATTCTAGAACCAAGAGATACAAACCATCATCATCAGCTGTACTGTGGTTTAAGAGAAATCAGTTAAAGCCAGAGGCAGGTATGCTACATACTTGCTCAAGTGCTCATCTAAAGTTCACACCTTCCTTGGGCTGCTTGCAATTTCTGTTGAACAAGACAGGTAATATTTCATTCCACCATTTTTTTCAGTTTTTCACAGATGGAGGAAATGAGGCTCAGCATCACTGCTGCTTTCTCAGTTTAACAGCCTGTCAGAGAAGGTTTTACTACTAAATTTCAGTGGCACAGCTCATCACAAAGCCATGCCCAAAACAAATTCAAAGACTCTAAGAGGACAGAGACCAAGTTCACAGATGGAATGAAAACCACAAGTAGTTCTAGCATGCCAAGAGTTACAGTGCATGTAACAGTAAGTAACGCTCCTCTCTCAAGAAAAAGAGAATGGGAAGATTGGAGGCATCTGGGAGTGGGAAGGAGATATTGTTAGCAATGTTGCCACTGGCTTTCCTTAAAACCTTTCCCAAAAGCCTTAGACAGGATTGTCTGAGTTGATGTTTTTCAGATGAGGTAACAAAATCTTGCTAAGCTAGGGATCATAAACAGCCTACAACCAGCCAGTCAATTTATACCATTATTTTCAGTTTTAAGCTTAATCAGCACCATGTGTCCCCACAAGATGACTGAGTAGCACTGCACAAGGTTAGACCATCTGGAGCTGGGATTTTACTTTCTTTTGATTCTTCACTGTTACCACTAATTCTGGTGTGCCCGCTGTCTCCCTGAGCTTTATCCCCTTCTGCTAGATCAAGATCCTATGTACAAACATAAATGCTGAGATGAAGAACATTTTTGCCTCCCACCTCCACAATAGCTCACAAGCACATAATTTCTCAAACACTTCCACTCTTTATAGAATTCTTTTCTTTGTCTTCTTCAGTTTACTCCTTCCCCCATCTCTTCTGACAATTTAGAGAAACAAATGTCAGACCAAGAAACCTCATGTCATCTCTTCCAATGACAGTCCATGTTGACCAGATGACCCTTACTGAGATTACATAAGCAGAATTTAGCACAACCACACCTATTTTTGTTCCCCAAAAGAAGATCCAGTGCCTAAGGACCCAAGTTTTTTCCCTGCTCAGTATAAGAGCTCCAATAAAAACAAGTGTGCACATGCTGCTCATGCATCTCGCTCACTCCTGCAAGCATGCACTGTCAGTCATCACAACTTCTAGAGTGAGCAAGTTTAAAAACAACAAATTGCATATTCTGGAGCAGGACTTGATATTTCAAAATATTCTCCTTAGTCTAAAACTAAAGACAATTACACTAAATTTAAAGCACCCAATAACAAAGAGCTGCGATAAATCAATTTTCCTTGCCTGCAGTACAATCTGGATTTAGCTACTTAGTGTATCTTAATAAACAAGATACTCATTCAAAGCATAATAAATGAAATGCTTTGCCTTGAGGGACAGTTTTACTTAATAGTTTGGTGTTACAATGACAGAACATGTGATCTGTCAGTATGAACATCTTTTGTTCTCTGGAACATTTTTTGAAGATGGGTGGTCTGCCTCCTTCACACTAGATCATGTTTAAGACACATAGCCCCCTTCACACTCACAGCAATGTGCTTAAGATAAGAAAATTTTGCTTTGATAAGGAAATCAAACAGAAATCCCAAAACAAAACAAACAAACAACACTTCCCTAGTTTCCAAAGCCTGTGATGTACTTTATACCAAGTCACAGAAAACCCACACAGAAAAAGCTATTTGGGAGCAAATTTAAGCAGCCAAAAAAAATATCCAAAGAAACCACCACAGAAACACAAACCAACAAGCAGCTGAAAGACAGATGGTGCTTTTTCTTGGCATTAGAAAGTTTGATAAAATAATGAACTTCAGAGCAACATTATGGCTGAAGCTTCTATCCCTATTCTATTTGCCATACACTTAAACACCAACATGGGAACAACTGAGTAATTTCAGTGCCCAAGGGGCCTTGTGTCTGCATGTATCTACAACACAAATACCATAGAATGGACAATAAGCATGAAGCCAATCCTACCAATTGGAAAATGAAAATTACTGCACCTTCAGTTATCTGTCCCCACACATATGTATTTGCTATGGATGTATCACACTTATAAGAAATATGAAATGTTACAAGGGTAGACTTACAATAATTCCATAAATCTTATTCCTCTCCATGGACACCACCATTAGAGATATTGGCATCTGATCCTATACACAGTTCACATACATAAATAATTCCCTATCAAGGCCAGTTGCAACACTGATGTTGGTTATGATTATTTAATCCCTACCCCCCCAAAATACACACATGTTGACAGACAGTGGAAGATGGAATCACTTTCTTCCCTCTGTCTGACAGACCATACACCAATCTGCCACCTCTCAGGTTATCAGCCAAGCACAGAAATAGCTGTATCTGATCACAGGAATGGTTCATCCATCTCTTCCATACCAATTCATTTAGGGGTTCATTTGTCCCTGATGCATGAGAGTTTCTCTCCTTCTAGATATTTAATCTGATTTTGAGTAACATAAACCCTTCTGGGCTCAAGTTTCCTTCAGACTCTAGTCACCCTAGTCTGTCAATTATATCAAAATTAGTGATCGCATTTGTAACCCCCTTGGCAACAAATGCCTCTAGTAACCAGACTAAGTACAAAAGGCATTTTAGATTGAAGTGATTCTGTAACAATGAGTATGAATAGGGAGGGGAGAAAGTGGTGAGGGAGTATGGGATCCCATAGGAAGCAACTCAGAAGGGAAAAATTAAAAGCTGCTCTTTTCTATAGGAGAGTAACATTAAAAGATACAACAACAAAATGTTCTTCTTGGGATGAAAGTCAAGATACATAACAGCAGTTCAATAACGCTTCATCAAGAGCTCTTTCAGGATCTTAAAAGTAAAAAAAATTGAGAGCTACAAAGATACATTGACACGAGTGAGTATAACGAGACACATACAAGCAGGACAGATGCAAAAGTCAGAAAAGCAAAGGCACAGGCACACTATGAGTCACAACTACCAAGGGAAATAAAAAGTTACAGTAGGGAAGTTAGATTATTGACTAGAAGTAGAAAGATGCAAATCCATTACTGTAGGAAAGTTGTCTATTAACCAACAGAGAATGTGAAGAAATACCTGATGACACAGCACAGACAATTACTTCTACCTTGGGTTTTACATTATTTTTATTAATAATTTCAAACTATGATTTTAAGATAGGAAAAAAAGATTATATAAGTAAGTACAGAATATATCTTTAGACTGGCATGGTTTAATGAGATGTATCAAAAATACTTAAAGAATAAGATAGTTTTTAAGAATTCATACAAAAGAGATAGAATCCCAAAAGGTCAAACTGAATTACTACCAGAAGAAAGGGAGAGATTAAAAGGGATGGTCAATATAGCTTTGATGCCCCTAGCAATGCTGAAGGGAAAGAAGAAAACCTCTAAACATGTAGGGAATATCAACAGTTTACAAAAAGCAAATACTGTTAAACCAGTATATGACTTAAATTATGGCAGAAAAGGATTAGATGTACCACTTAACTGTCTGAACACAATTGAGTTATACCACATATTTCAGTTGTGGACTATGTAAATACAGTTTATATCAAATTGCAGGTAAAGAACCATGCAGCTGCATGAAAATAAACCAAATACATTTCTGATCAATAGTTCTTGATAATTCATGATCAAGCTAGGAAAAGCACGAAGCATGGCACAATAAGATTTTACTCACAGTCCAGTACTACATGATAGTATGAAAGAAAGACTATCCTCGCTTGCAGATTTAGTGGAACTTTTCAATCCAGGAAAACATTACAGGCACCTTAAAGGCCACAGCTAACATGCAACACCATTTCTGTTTCCAAATAAAGACACTTCATTATTTCATCAACTAAAAGTGATTGATCCAGTAAATGGAAAAAGAAAGCCCTCAGATTTAAGAAGAATTACAAGTGTTTGCACAGTAGTCTTGCAGCACTTCAAGAAGAGTCTAACACTTGATAACACTCTCATCCTGCAGTTTTGATGTTGTTCAAGCTTCTGGGAAGCACAATGCTTGATAGGCTCAGGTTAGGAAATCATTCTGCCAGGCAATAGCAACAATAATCTGATTTAAGTTCTGAGTCACGGTTTATAATAAAGCTTGAGTATATAGTTTCAGAAAGTTAATAATAGCTGATCCTTGTATTGACAACTAGATTGACAGCCTAGGCCCAAACACATGTTGAGAGAGCTGCTATCAGGCAGAACAGAAATACTCAGACATAAATAGTTCCATCACATTTTTGAAACCATGAGGGTTCCAAGTCTCCAGAGACAGCTAGATATTAGGCATCACAATGTGGTTTAAACTGGCATCAAAACACCTCTGAAGGGCACATAAGAACATGCCTGCAAAACCATGCTTCACGTGCTCATTTTCACATGAACAATAGTGACCTGAGGCACAATGGATTACCACCCAGAGATTAATGATCACTTGGATTTAACATCAAAGTTTCATTTCAAGCATTATCTATATCTAGGTAACACCTAGGTACTTCACAAAACACATCACTGGCTAGAGCAGATGAGCTAGAACAAAAGGATGGGTTCTGGGGGGGAAAAAAATGGTTGCTGTGACACCCAGAGCTCAGGACTACAAGCAGGCAAGTCAGCTGCTACTAGACCAAATAAGATCCCAGAATGAAATGTCAGCTTCTAGAAAGCTTTTGTAAGGATTTCTTTCCTACTACTCTGTCTGCCACATCAGTTACTGCTCCTGAATGAAACAGCAGGGAAAAAAAAACATCAAGCTTCTTTCAGATAAAACTGTAATTAACCATAAGAGTTTTGCCACCCTAAGCAAGATTTGCACATCTCTCTTCCCCTCAAGTATATGCTTAAACTCTTATCTCCCCTCCCTCAGTTGTGGAGGGTGAACCATCTGAAGGTGAAGCTCTCCTTCGCTCATGTAATCAAATCCCTTTTTCAAGGTCCCATGTCTCCCTTGGGGCAGCAAATCAGAGGAACAGGAGGAAAATGTACTCTGCATACCACCCCGTAAGAAAAACAGTTAACACTGCTTCAATAAGTAAAGGGAGAATGAAGTTACCATCAACTCCACTCTACAGATTTAGAGTCTTGAAGACTTGTGATTCAAGATTTTGGAAAAGAGGAACATTATCTCATGATAGAAATCCCAAGCCTTCACAGAACCTCCAGACTAAGAAAAGTCACACACAAAACCTCAACAGTTTGTGAAATAATGAAAAAAACCACTATACAGTAAAAAAGTGTGACAAGCTTTTGGAAATTTAACTCTTTTATGCAGTTCAGATAGAGCATCTGCAGGTCATGGATAACATAGTGGATGTCTTATCAGTCATCCTAAAACTCCCTCAGTTCTTGGGGCCAGTCTGTTTTTGGAATGGCACGTGTTGATGGGGCCTCTATCCAGGGCTGGTTTTTTGTTTTCAGATGCTGTATCTCCAACTCAGTGCAAATCTTTTAAAACTCTTTGTTTCTTAATGTTGCAACAGTTACAGGCTGTATAATCAGCACACTAATACCAGTAAACAAGCCATCAATTTTTCTCCCAAACAAAACTGTTCAGCAGGATTGTCTGGCAGAAAAACTTATGTTTCAGAAGTGTATGTGTGAGATAGTACAAAGACTAAGAAGAATGTATTTCCCTGAATCCAAATTCCCTTATATACCTTTCTACTTCATCGCAAATTCATACCATCACTGGTACTGGCTTAATTTACAAAACTGAACCCCGAGGACCTGTTTTAAATGCTACACACAGAGCTACAAAAAAGTAACCCATGTACCACAGAACAAGTAGTACACACCTGCCCAAATGGAACTTAATTCTTCTGTATTTATGATTCATCTCACATTCACATCCAACCACAAGAACAGCTGAAATTATCTTATTTATAAGATGTTTCTACCTTTAATAGCGAAATACTTTTCAAGTTTGGCAAGAAGACACTACATACTATGACTAAATGTTGTTCTTGGAAATAGAAAAATTCACTTTTCTGTAAAAAGGTGCAGGCTCATGTTTTACACATCAGTTATGTGTAAAAACAGTTCACTTCTATGTGACAAGCCATTCTGGCCCCACAGACCTCCTGAGGATACTCACAAGTAAGATTTTGGT